>VMDO01002110.1:132763-178753 GCA_007922755.1 Pedetes capensis
GTGACATCTTTGCTTTTCAATACTCTAAAGAGATCTTTTGCCACAGCTTTTCCTAGAGCAATGCGTCTTTGGATTTCTTGACTGCTGCTTCCACGGGTGTTGATTATAGAGCCAAGCAAAGCAAAATCTTGGACAACCTCAATCTTTTCTCCATTTATTGTGAAGTTGCGTGCTGACCCAGTCATAAGGATTTTTGTTTCGTTGATGTTTAGTTGCAACCCTTATTGAAGGCTATGATCTTTGATCTTTATCAGTAAATGTTTTAAATCCTCTTCACTTTCAGCAAGCAGAGTTGTGTCATCTGCATAATGCAGGTTGTTAATGAGTCTTCCTCCAATCCTGATGCCACGTTCTTCTTCATAAAGTCCAGCTTCTCGGATTATTTGCTCAGCTTATAAATTGAAGAGATAGGGTGAAAGTATACAGCCCTGATGCACACCTTTCTCAACTTTAAACCAGGAAGTGTTTCCTTGTTCTATTCAAACAACTGCCTCCTGGTTCACGTACAGATTTCTCATGAGTACAATTAGGTGCTCTGGTATTCCCATTTTCCGAAGTGTTATCTGTAATTTATTATGATCCACACAGTCAAATGCCTTTGCATAGTCAATAAAACATCGGTAGACATCTTTCTGATATTCTCTACTTTTGGCTAATATCCACCTGACATCAGCAATGATGTCCCTGGTTCCCCACTCTCTTGAATCCCACTTGATTTTCTGGTAATTCCATGTCTATATACTGCTGCAGTCGCTTTTGAATGATCTTTAGTAAAATTTTGTTTGTGTGCGATATTAATGATATTGTCTGATAGTTTGCACATTCAGTTGGATCCCCTTTTTTGGGAATAGGCACAAATATGGATCTCATCCAGTCAGTTAGCCAAGTAGCTGTTTTCCAAATCTGTTGGCATAAACATGTTAACACCTCCATGTTTTTTGAAACATCTCTATTGGTATCCCATCAATTCCTGGAGCCTTGTGTTTTGCCAGTTCTTTCAAGATGGTTTCCGCTTCCTCCTTCAATACCATTGGTTCCTCTTCATATGCAACCTCTTGGAATGGTTGGAATGGTTGGTCATCTACCAATTCTTTCTTGTATAATGACTCTGTGTATTCCTTCCATCTTCTTTTGATGTTTCCTGCATCATTTAATATTTTCCCTGTAGAATCTTTCATTACTGCCACTCGAGGCTTGAATTTTTTCTTCACTTCCTTAAGCTTGAGAAACACAGAGTGTGTTCTTAGTAGAGGTTAGTAGAGGTTGTTAGTAGAGGTTTTTTCCACAGAGTAGGTGAAGCACATTGTGACAGGGTTGAGATGAATTATAATTTGTGACATCATAACATTGAGAAGAATTAAAGCTCCCTTGGGGGCTGGTGCCAGTGAGGTTGAGAAAATGGACATTATGGAGAGGGGTAAAAGAAGAAAGGAGAGGGATGGTAGGTGAGGTAGTGTTGCAGCGGGTGTAGTTTAGAGTTGAAGGTGTGGTGAAGGTGATTGGGAATGGGTTTAAATTAGTGTAGTCCAGGCCCTTTATATCCACCCCTATCCAAAATCCCTTCCCACATGGTGCTGTGTTGGCTATTAGAAAGTATGTGTGTAGAACCCGAGAAGTAAGTTAGGTTGAGAGACTTGTTCAGTGAGGGAGGAGATATTGAGTGTAGAAATGAGGCGTTTTGAGTCTTGTTGGATTTTCTCAACAAGTGAAGGAAGAGGGGGAATTGTAGGTGTTGGGGTGGGGGAATGAATGACCTAATATTTATCTCTTAAACTCGGTCTGTCTTGGAAGTAAGATATAATAAATGCCCATGTACAGCCCTTTTTCCAACCTGGGTCAGATGAATTTTTAATGGTAATGGTCATTGGGAACCAGATATTGTTAGAAAAGGAGGAAGAAGGATATTTGTTAGGGCACCAGGTAATAAACCTGAGTCCATTTTCCATTTGGCGATGGTTTCACATCCCTAACTTGCACAGTGATACTGGTATGATGCCTGAAAGAGGGGCCATTTGAGGGACATAGGTATGGTTGAGTAGGTGATGCCCCTAGAATGTTCCATGTCTCCATGGAGCAACCTCCAGAACCTTGCCCAAAACCCAGATGACCATTAGTATGCCGTCTATTTGTGGTGATTTTACCAAATTTGTGGGAGGGCTCAAAGACATTACAGAGGCTGAAAGTAAATGATATTATGTCCCCTGAGAGCTTGTTTGGGACGGTGGAAGTGTTTAAGGAGTCAGATCCTGTTCTAGACAGAACCCAGCTGTGATGGGTGTCTGTAGAGGAAATGCCTGTGGAAGAGGAGAAGAGGAGGAGAGAAACACAGAGGGAAGAAAGGGCAGAAGACATCTTCATGACTTCTGGATCCTGGAAAGAACAAATTTAAGGGCTCTAGTCCCTTTTAAAAAGGAGTAGGAAGATGTATCCATGGAATTGTTGTTGGCAGTAGGAGGAACAACTGGACTTGCTCTGGTCAAGATCAGCAGTTGATCTGGATTCTGGAAAGGTGTAGGGCTTGACTCTGGAAATGTGAAACCAGCCAGGTAGTGTGATTAGTTTGACTGCAATGGGGGTCAAGGGGGTCGCCAAGAATGGGCCTTGCCATTTGGGGTTTAGGGTCCATTGGTGGGCTCCAGGGAGTGCTATTAGGACCTGGTCCCCAGGGTGGAAATTGGTGAGCAAGGTTTTGGTAGGGCAAGGTAACAGGGAATCAGAATGTTTCCGTAGAAGGTTTCTCATATATTGAAGGAGCAACCGGAGAGGAGAGGGAGGAATCTGAGGATCGGTGGGAGATAAGCCTGGGGGCAAGATGGGTCTGCCAAACATAAGTTCGAAGGGTGAGAGATTGGAAGGCTTTTTTGGAAGTGACTTGAGGTGAAGGAGAGCCAAAGGGAGCAAGGTGATCCAGTCTAAATGAAGTTCAAGGGTGAGTTTTGTCAGGGTGTCTTTTAGTGATCTATTAGTTCTCTCTACTTTTCCAGAGGACTGAGGATGGAAGGGGATGTGGAAATGCCAGGGAATTCCTAAATGTGGAGTGAGAGACTGTGAAACCTGAGAAGTAAATTCTGGCCCGTTTTCTGATTGTAAGGAACAAGGGATTCTGAATCGGGGAAAAATTTCCCAGAGGAGCAGAGAAGCAAGAGTGGACACCCTCTTGTTAGAGGTAGGGAAAGCCTCCACCCACCCTGAGAAAGTGTCTACAAGGACTAAGAGATATTTGAAGTGTTTAGATTTTGGCACATGAGTGAAATCGAGTTACCAGTTGGTTCCTGGCAAGAGTTCTCATGCCTGGTGTGTTGGGAAGTGAGGTGGACGGGAGGTGGAGGGATTGGTTCATTGGCAGATGTCACAGAAGGTGGTGAGGTGATGTAAAAAATCTAAGTCAGCAGAGGAGGGTGAAAGATGAGTTTTTGTGAAGTTGATGAGAGAGGGTGTTAGGATGGAAGATTTTGTGAAGATAGGTTAGAATTTGTTGAGTGGAGGGTTTGGGGTAATCTGTGGGGTCTGGTGAGGGTAACGCTGGAAGGATGGAGCTGGGTGAGGTTTTGAGGGCAGCCTCCTCGGCTACTTGGTCTGCGTAATTATTACCCTGGGAAATTGGTGATGAGTCAGTTTGGTGCGAGCGACAATGGGTAATGCCTATAAAGGAGGGAAGGTTGGAGGCGTCCAGGAGACGTAGAATGAAATTAGAATTAAGGAAGGGCTGCCCTTGGTGGAACAGAGGCCCCCTTCTTCCTATATTGCTGCATGGGATAAAAGGATGTAGAAAGCATATGTGAAATCATTATAGACAGAGAGGGAGTGGTCCTTGGCCAGCGTAAATGCTGGGTTAGAGTGTGGAGTTCTGCTTGTTGATTGGTGGTAGAAGGTGGGAGGGAATTAGATTCTATGATCTGGGTGAGAGAGACAATGGCATATCCTGCTCTCTTTTGTCCTTCTGTAGTAAAGGATGTTCTGTCCGTGAACCAAATAAAATCTGGATTGGGGAGGGGCCCTTCCTGAATGTAAGAAGGGCAGGGAAGCAGAGTGTCTAGCGTTTGGAGGCAATGGTGGATAGGGAGGCTCGAGGTGGGGCAAGGGAGTAGGGTTGCTGGATTGAGGGTTAGACAAAGTTGGAAAGAGAGAGAGAGAAGTCTTATAATAAGGTCATCTGGATTGTGAGGACATGGCAAGGGGGAAGAGTTTGAAGGTTTTTGCAAGATAGAAGTTCCAAAAGGTCATGAGAAGAGAAAATAGTAGTGGGAGCTCCAAAAGTAAGTTTTTTTTTGTTTCTTGTATTAGCTTGGCTGTGGCTGCCAGGACCCTAAGGCAGGGTGCCCAGCCCCATATGGTAGAGTCTAATTGTTTTGAGAGGTATGCCACTGAGGCAAAAGTGGGGCCTAGGGATTGTCCGAGGAGACCTAGCGCAAATACCTGGCTTTCAGACACATACAGTGCAAAGGGGCGAGTTATATTAGGAAGGTGTAGGACAGGAGCCATTAGGAGGGCAGCTTTTAGGGCAGTAAAGGGGGCTATTATAGAGGGATGGAGGGGCTCATGAGGAGAGCCCTTGGTTGCTTCATATAGTGGTGCCACTAATAGCGAGAAATTGGGGATCCAGAGGCGAAGGTATCCCGCTAGCCCAAGAAAAGCAGTAAGTTCTTGTTTTGAGTGGGGATGGGGTAGGTCCCGAATGAGCCTCTTCTGATCTACTGTGATTGATTTTTTCCCTTGACTGATGAGGACCCCCATGCAGGTGACTTCCTGTTGGAATAATTGGAAGTTAGAGGGTGATACTGGGTATCCATGGGATGATAGAAAGTTGAGAAGGATATAGGTATCATTTTGAGAGTCTGTTAAAGAGGGGATGCAGAGAAGAAGGTCATCTACATATTGGAGGAGAGTTGAATGGTGAAAAGAGAGCTTGGTTAGGTCCTTAGTGAGAGCCTGGCCAAAGAGGTGAGGACTGTCCCTCAATCTTTATGAGATAACTGTCCAGGTAAGCTGAGAGGAAATCTGGGGGACAGGATCAGTCCAGGTGAAGGCGAAGATATCTTGAGAGTCAGGGTGTAAGAGTATGGAAAAGAAAGCATCTTTGAGATCCAGGACTGAAAAGAAGGCAGAAGAAGGAGGAATGTTAGAGAGTAGGGTATATGGGTTTGGGACAATGGAGTGAATTGGGATAACAGCAGAATTGATGAGTCTTAGGTCTTGAACTAGCCAATATGTCCCATTTGGCTTCTTGACGGCTAGAATGGGCATGTTGTAAGGGGAATTAGTGGGTCTGAGGAAACCCTTTTTTGAAAGGTCAGTTATAATTGGTTGAAGTCCCAGTAAGCTAGAACGAGGCAAGGGGTACTATTTTTGAGCAGGGAAGATAAAAGCGTTGTGGAGGGTAATACGTACAGGGGCGGGGGCATGTGGCTATGGAGGGAGTTTCTGTGTCCCAAATATGGGGGTCAACTAGTGTTGGGGAGATGGAATAAGGAGGAGTCTCCATGAGGGTGCATGAGAGACTGAGGCAGAAGATAGAGGTATGGGGGTCAAAGGAGGGAGGAGGTGAATCTATTGGGGTAGTTGTGGGAGATGGTGGAGAGTGGTTGGTAGAGAAGGAGAGAGTAGCCCCCAGTTGCGATAGGATATTCCATCCCAAGAGTGGGGTTGGGCAGGAGGAGTGGAGGAAAGAAAAGGTTCCTAGTATGCAATGTAAAGTGGGTGGGTTTGTAGGGGGCATTGGGAGGTTCCCTCTACCCTAATGATAGAGGTGGGCAACAAGGAGGAGGGACCCCTGAACTCCTGGAGGACAAAAAGGTGGCACCTGTGTCCAGGAGGAAGGCAATTGTCCTCCCAGCCACTATCATGGTTACCCTGGGCTCTGCAGAGGAAATGGTCGTCAGGTTGAGAGAGCCAGGCCCCTGTCAGTCCTCAGCTATGAGACTGAGCAGGTCGGTAGGGGGCAGTCAATACCTCAATGTCCCTTTTGATGGCAATGAGGGCCTGGGGGAGGGGGCTCGGATTAGGGCGTTGTAGAGCCCAGTGACCCTCCAGTTTGCACTTTAAACAGGCCCCCGGGGGGTGTTTTTGCCCTTTTTGTTTTGGGTATTTGATGGGTCAAGGCTGGGGGTGATGGCCTGGGTTATACCTTGGATTGGCATTTGATATTTTTTTTTATGGGTAGCCTCATCTCAGCCATTGTAGACCTTAAAGGCGGTGGCTAAAATGTTGGCCTGAGGGGTAAGGGGCCCACACTCCAGGCACCTGAGTTTAACTTTTATGTCAGGGAAGCTTTGTGAGAAAAAATAGGTCATGAGGAGCTGGCGTCCATCTGGGTTCTTGGGGTCTAGATTGGTATAATTTAGGAAGGCCTCAGTGAGACATTGAAGGAAGGCTGAAGGATTTTCATTTTTATATTGAATGACATCTTGAACTTTTTCATAGTTGACAGACTTAGATAGATCTTTGTAGGCCCACCAGGAGACAGGTGATAAAACGGTCTCAGGCAGCTATTCCAGGGGCAATGTTGTAATCCCACTGGGGCTCTCTATCGGGGACTGCCTCTGCTCCATTAGGGTGCTGGGGGTCAGTTAGCTGTGTTTGGTCAGCATGAGTTATAGCCCTCTCCCAGACTCTTCTGCGCTCTTACAGAGTCAGGGCATTAGGAAGAATAACAAATATATCATGCCGTGTTAGTTGATAAGATTGGACTAGAAATTGAAATTGTTGAATGTAGGTAGTAGGATCAGTGGTAAAGGAACCTAATTGCCTTTGGATTTGTGATAATTCTGAGAGGGGAAAGGGAACATGAACCCTGACAACTCCCTCCGCTCCAGCCACCTCCCATAGTGGAACCAGAAGAGTGGGGGGGGGGGGGGGGGGTAGAGAGGGGATGGGTGGTAGATGAGATTTAGATAGAGGACCCACTACAGGTGGTTTGGAAATGGAAGGTTTAGGGAGGGGTTTATCAGGAGGGGTGGAAGGAGCTTCAGAGGGTGTAGAAGGAGAAGGTAGGGGTGATAGAGGTGGGGTCTGGGCCTGATGCGCAGGCGCATGATAAGCGAGAGGCTCATTGGCGGGTGGAAGGGCAGGGAGAAGGGAAGGGAGGAAGAGGAGCTCAAAGGAGAGGAAGAAGTTAGGGAGGAAGAGGCTAAAGCTAACAGTCCTCTTGGGGAACAGAGGTTAGGTTTGGTGCAAAGATAAGAAAAGCCCTGAATATAAGAGATCTTACTCCATTTGCCCAGTTGCTCACAGTAGTTACACAGGTCCCTTATAAGGGAGGGACCAAAGAAGCTGTATGGTGGCCAGGTATTTTGGTTATCTAGCTGGTATTGAAGCTGTTGTTGTATAGAAAGGCAGATTAGCATTTGGGTTTAAGATCTAGGCCCTCTAGGTGACTGAGTAAACAACCCAAAGAGGAATCCAGGGGGATGGAAGATCTGGTTCCCATGGTGACCACTGATAAGGCGACTGGCAAGTGTCAAGGCGTCCCTGAACACCCGACCAGTCTAAGAAACAGGGGTGAGGTCTGGAACCATCATCACCGATGACCAGAACCTTTACCCGGCCAAAGAGGCCATAGGAGGTTTGGGACCTGACGTCAGGATTTAGGTAAAGGCTGAGAGGCATAGCCCAAACCTCAAGGGAGTTGTGCCAGGGGAGTGGAGATTCCTCACTCCCGAAGAAATTTTTCCCGAGGGGTCAATACTCACCTAACAGTCTGACTGATGGCTGGTGTGGAGTGATAGGTTGGAGAATCTGGGCTAATGGACCCAAGGACGGAAGGACATAAGTTTGGAATGCCTGAGGGATCAAGTTCCCAGAAAGATCTGGGGTGTCCTGATCCCACTTCTGATACCAATGTTAGAACAATGTTCAGTGTGCTCAACAAACTCAACTTACCCACTGCAGACACTCTTATGAGAGATCTTTATTGGGTCACATCCAAAGGAAAGCAGGAGCAGAGAGAGGGCCAAGGATAAGCAAGGCTTATATAGGGCCCAGTGACACAGGGTCCTGGTATGTTTTGTGGCCAATCAGGGAGGGCCCCTTATCAGCCCAAGCAAGGTGGGGGCATGGCCTAGATTTAGGTTTCTTTTCCCTGGTGTTGTCATCACCCATTAAGTTTCATCTCTCCCTCCATATCTATCACAGATACCAGCAGGGTCACCCATAGTGGACAGGTTTCAGTTGAGCTTCCAGACTAAGACAGACTAGGGAGTAGGACCTGACAACCCACTCCCGAAACAACTAGCCATTGAAAACCCTATGAATAGCAGAGAAACACTGTCAGATATAGTGTGGGGAAAATGAGCCCCCCAGGTTGGAGGGCACTCAAAAGACTATTGGGGAAGAGTTGCCTCCTCAGAGTAGAGTCTACCTTAATGACGGGAATGGAGTAAAGCCCCAGGGATCTCCATTTGCTGATGTGGCACTACTCAAGACGAGAAGAAACAATTGTAAATATCCATTAATAATTGGAACATGGAATGTACATAGTGTGAATCTAGGAAAATTAGGAATCATTAAAAGAGAAATGGAGTGTATAAACATTGACATTCTAGGTGTCAGTGAGCTAAAGTGGACTGGAATGCGCCATTTTGAGTCAGATAATCATATTGTCTACTATCTTGGGAGTGACAAACTAAAGAGAAATGGAGTTCCATTCATCACTGAAAAAGACATCTCCAGATCTGTTCTGAAGTACAATTCAGTCATGATAGACTAATAGCCATATGCCTACAAGGAAGGCCAGTTAATATGACTATTATTCAAATTTACTCACCTACCACTAAGGCCATAAATAAAAAGAGGGAAGATTTTTACCAACTTCTGCAATCTGAAATAGATTGAACATGCAATCAGGATGTACTGATAATTCCTGGTGACTGGAATGCAAAAGTTGGAAATAAAGAAGAAGAGGAAGGCTCAGTAGTCAGAAAATATGGCCTTGGTGACAGAAATGATGTTGGAGATCTCATGATAGAATTTTGTCAGACCTTTTCGTTGCCAATACATTTTTTCACCAACATAAACAGTGACTATACACATGGAATTCACCAGATGGAATATACAAGAACCAAATTGACTGCATTTGTGGAAAGAGAAGATAGAAAAACTTAATATTGAAATGTCAGAATGAGCCCAGGTGCTGATTGTGGATCACAATTTCAACTGCTCATATGCAGCTTCAAATTGAAACTGAAGAAAATTAGAACAAGTGTACAAGAGCCAAGGTATGACCTTGAGTATATCCCACCTGAGTTCAGAGACCACCCAAGAACAGGTTTAATGCATTAGACACTAATGATAGAAGATCAGATGAATTGTGGTATGAAATCAAAGACATCATTCATGATGAATGCCAAAGGTTATTAAAAAGATAGGAAAAAAGGAAAAGACCAAATTATATGTCAAAAGAGACTCTGAAACTTGCTCTTGAACATCGAATAGCTAAAGTAAAAGGAAGACATGATGAAGTTAAGGAACTAAACAGAAGATTTCAAAGGGCAGCTCGAGAAGACAAAATCAAATACTATAATTATATGTTCAAAGAGCTGGAGACAGAAAACCAAGAAGAATATGCTCTTTTTCTCAAGCTTAATGAATTGAAGAAAAAATTCAAGCCCTGAGTGGCAATAGTGAAGGATTCTACAGGGGAAATATTAAACAATGCAGGAAACATCAAAAGAAGACAGAAGGAATGCACAGAGTTATTATACAAAAAAGAATTGGTGGATGACCAACCATTTCAAAGGGCTGCATATGATCAGAAACCAATGGTATTGATGTTGTTGTTGTTGTTAGGTGCTGTTGAGTCGGTATCCGACTCATAGCGACCCTCATAGGGTTTTCAATGGCTGACTATTTCGGGATTGCCTTGGGAGTGGATTGCCAGGTCCTTCTCCCATTTATGTGGTGCTGAGAATTGAACTCCGGACCTCAGAGACTGCAGCGCAGCACTCTACCCACTGAGCCAAATCCCAGCCCAATGGTATTGAAGGTTGTGCCTAATGCCACGGAACTGTGCGCTTAAAAATGGTTCAAATCACAGAGTTTACAGTATGCGTTTTTAACAACTATAAAAAGCCTAAAGCACTTAGTAAAGTTTCTAAACCTCATTAAATGACAGAGTTAGAATCCTGTCCTGCAGCACCTCATGATCTAACAAGAAGAGGGGAGATCTACACTTGGAATCCTTACCCAGTGGGGCTATGGAGCCAGGGGCTGGGAGCCTTAGGCAGAAGCAGAGAGGCTGGTGGGAGCCCAGTGCTGCTTATCTAGGGTGATCATGCAGACACCCAACTTAGAGCAGCTGAAGGATGGGAAACCTGAGCAGGCTTCCTGGGTGGGTTTAGGATGCTAGGCAGCTGCTTGCACTTCCTAATCCCAACTTCTTCTTTTTGCGGTACTGGAGGTTGAACCCAGGGCCTCGCGCTTGCATGCTTTGCAAGTGCTGGACCACTGAGCTGTGCCCCCAGCCCATTTTTTTACTTTTTGAGACAAGATCTTGCTAAATTACGCAGACTGCCTCTGGTCTCAAACTTGTGATCCTCCTGTCTCTGCCTCCTGAGTCGCTGGGATTACAGACGTGCGCTACCATGCCCGGCTCCTAACCCCCACTTCTTACTTTCTAGGGTGCTGTCAGAGTTCTGGTCCATTCTGTCGGTGCCTGAGAGTCTGAGGACATGGATGCATTAGTGGTGGCTGGTGTGCTCCTTCATATGTACTTGATAGCTGGCCACCATGCTTATGACTGTGTTAGGCAGAGGCTGTGGCAGGGTGCTGGGGCCTGGTTCTGGATGGACTCTACTAGTCTCATGAGCTTGGGTCTGCGTGGATGAGGTTTTTCATGCCATGGAAGCATGTCTGCCACTTGCCATGAGTGTTTGGATGAAATCTTTCTCTTTGGTAAGCTGGAGACTTGGGGCCTCACTGGCTTCCTCTTCGTGGTTGTCTTCTTTGTCATAGAGTATTTCTCACCTCACATTCAGCAGCTGTGACTCAAGATGGAGGCTCAGGACCACTCTCAAAGCGAACCCACCCTGACCTGGGAGAAGCTGCTTTTTGCCCTCTTCCTTCCTTCATGGCAGCTTCCAGGGCTGGTTTTTAAACAAACTCACATTTGTGCAGCTGCCCTTGGTGATATCAGGATCCGTTCCCTGCACCATGTACCACTGCCCTGGCGTCCACTGCTGCTTCATCCAGATGTTGAGGAGAAACAGATGTCCATCTCCTGCCTCATGGTTCAGTGCTGCTTATGGCGAGTTTCATATACATCATCCACTATCTCCTGACAGAGTGCCGTCCAAATGCCAGTGTCAGGGATTACTGGCATCTGTGAGGACCTTTCCCTTAAAGTTTTCTCTTCCTTTTGGGGTCCTCTAAAAGTTGTGTTTGGGCCAGCACTAACCTTGTTTTCCTCCATTAAAAAAATAAATATCTGCTATTTTTGTTTTCCTCTCTGGGGTCAGCCTGGTTGTGTACCTCCAGAGTGGGTGGTGGTTTGCCATTGGTAACGCTGCTGAGGTCTTTCCTGGATGCTGGGGAATTTGGTCCTCCCCCATGTCCCTGACAGTGAGCTCATGAATTCCTTCTCCACTGCCTTGGGTTTGCAACAGTTTTCATAATCTTAAACTAACAGCTTTAGTTTGGTTTATGTGTACTCTGGCCTTTCCTGGCTGAATTGGCCAAAGGGAAATTCTCAGCTGAACTTAGGGGGTAAGGCCACCCTGGTTCTGCCATAGACCCCGAACCCCTAGGTGAGGGCTCAGTCTTGCTACCTCACTTGAGTCTCCAGTGAGGACTGAACAAATAGGGATGAGGACAGGTGTGGCCAGGTGGGAATGGAGTTCAGCGGAAGTGCTCCTTTCCACTGGATTTCCCTGCACCCTGTGCCTCACTCCAAGACTGGCTGAACTGGCTGGAGACTTGCTGCAGCCCAGCTTGGGCCCATGTGGAGGTTACTAACCACTCCCAGGGGCTCCCTGCCTGGTCCTGTTGTTTGCAACAGCAGGGAGTTTGACCAGACAAGTCTCAAGCTCTCCTCACCTGGGGAGGCGCCAAGACGTGTTCTCCCCTTGGAGGGTCTGAATGAGGCTGCTGCAGGGAAGGGATACTCAGTGGCCTCACTCTGTGCTAGGCCCCCAAAGCCACCTGAGTGACCGCCCTGTGCCTGAGGCCTGGGTTCCCCTGGGCTGAGTGCGAGGTGGAGAGCAATGGCCTTGCCGAGAGCTCTGGGTCCATACTGCTGCCCAGTTGGGCCCCCCCATCCCTGGCTGAGTCTACTTGGGGTTGGTCTCTGGCATAGTCTTGGTCCTGAAGGCTGACAGTGACATACATATCCCATGATGGTCCCCAGGGATTTTCTGCCTTGTGGATCCTTGCCCATATGTAGTCTCCTTCTTTGCCTGCAGGCAGGAACTGGGACTTGCTTCTAATCACAAGACATGGTAAAGGATGTCACCCTTGTGCTTATGTTGCGTGGAAGACCCATCTTGGTTGGCTGGGAAGAGATAAGATGTTAGGTTAGGAGAACCTGTACAGGGAGACCCATGGCATGGGCTGCAGGCTGCCTTTTGGCAATAAGTGGGGCACCCTCTGGCAGCTGGTAGGAAATCTGGGGTTTGGGTCCTAGAACCACACAGGAACTGACTTCCACCAATAAGTGCAATAAACTTTGAAGTGGACTCTTCCCCAGTCAAGCTTCCAAATGAGAATACAGCCCAGCTTATGCCTTGATTGTGGCTTTGTGAGACTATGGGCTGGGGCTCCTGACTCAGGAAACTATCAGAAGGGTGATTTTAAGCTGCTGACTTTGTGGAAATATATTGCCCAGCAGTAGAAAACCGATACACCAACTCTGGGGCCGGCACAACAGCCCAGGAACCAAGGGAAGCTGGATGGTCTCAGCATTGAGCCTCGATGGAGATCTGCTTTCTTCAGTACCAGAACAATTTTTCCTTGGCCTTCTCTCAGCAGCTGCCCAGCCTCACTGTGAGAGGCTGGACAAGTCTCAGGGAGCACTGGAGACTGAGACCCAAACTTTGGTGTTTCTGTTCCCAAGAGCAGCAAGTGACCCGCCACCCAAAGTCCCACAGAGGAACTCTGCATTTTCACTGCCCACCCCTTCCTCAGTCCCTTCTGCTCTGAGATGGAGGCAGCCACCTATGGGAGTAGCAGTGGTCTAGGAGCCCCAGACCTTCCTGTGGGCCTGAGGTCTGTGGCAGGTGCTTTCTAACGGCAGGCAGGGAAGGCTATCTGCTGACCATAGGCAGGATGCTGAGTCTGTTTCTCCAGTTCAGCAGTGCGGCACCCCTTATCCCAGCCCTGGGTCCACACACAGCAAACTGTCTCCCAGTACCACCTATAGCATCCTGTGGGATTGGCTCTGTAAGGTGGCCTGTCCTTGAGTTTCCAAACCCTCTGGGGCTCCCACGTACCTGGCTCACCATAGAAGAGAGAAGATCAGAAGAGAACTTCTTGTGAGGCCCTTCACAAAGCTGAATGGCAGATGGAGCTGCCCAGCCCTCCCGCTTGTGTCCAGAACTGGGCAGGAGAAGGCAGATTTCAGGACCATGGTTCAAAGGAGGCCCATGCTGGGTGGACATGGACTCACATGAACTCACAGGACACCAGCTCAGCCTGCTCTTGGCTTCCCTCCCCTCTGCAGGGGGGCACTGACACTTGCTCTCCCACTTTTTGGTACCAGGGAGTAGCTGAGAAGTTATGAGGTAGGCAGGGGCCTCGGTCTGGGGAGACCTTGCCCCCCCCACAGTGGGTTGCCCTGCTTGGCAGTGAGTCTCAGGGCTCCTGCTGGGGCCCAGGGAGAGAAAGCATGGAGGATACCTGGGCCTGGGTTTCTCCAAGTCTCTAAAGCTTGTGTAGGGCATTGTCCTAGGATCAGGAACAAGGTAGGTACTGAGACTCCTGCTGCTCTGGGAGACCTTCAAAACTGAGGGGTAGGAGATGTTCTGTGACCCCAAGATGGTGACTTCTGGAGCCTCAGCCTTCCTTCCCTGTGCCATGGCTCAAATAAACCAAGCCAGCAAAAAGGCCTTGAGGTCATTACCCTTGAAGGCCATTTCCAGAATCCAGTGTGTTCTGGGGCTGTGCAGCAACAGTCAACCTGACCCTGGGCAGAGCCCAGTGCCCCAAGTTCACCTTGTACACATCCTCCTGGACGTGAGCCTTGAGCCTGGGGCTCCTGCCTTCAGCTGGGACGGCAGGATGGGGGCCCTGCGGGGCTGCCTGCTCATCTCTGCGCTGTCCGAAGGGTGTGTGCATGTGGACTCGGAGAAGGCTTCCCTTCCAAGACAAGGAGGTCCTCAAGGCTTATGGGGGTCAAGTTCCTCTTCACAAAGGGACTCTGCCCACTCAGGAGGTTGCCAGCTCTGGAAGTAGGCAAAAGGGCTGGTGATGGCTCTGCCTAAGCAATTCTTGGCCGAGAAGTCCAGCAGGAAAGTGTGATGCCCTGATGGAGGACAACAAGAAAGTGAGCTGACCTTTCAGTATGGCAAAGGTGGGGTCTTGCTAAGGGCAACTGTGAATGACCTCATCTCTGTGGGCCATGTGATGTCCCACTCAGGACTGACTGCATGAGCCATTGAAACTTGAGGACAGGATCAAAGGTGACCCTCTAGGGCTGCAGTCTTGGCTCTGGGGTGGCAGTGGCCCAGGAAGGCCTGGAGTGGCCAGCGTCCTGCTCCTGACATTGCCTAGGAAGAGAGATGCATGCTGGGAAAAAGGGAACTGAATGTGATTTAAAATGACTTCAGAATAAAAAAGATGGACAGTAATGAGTGTTGGCAAGGATATGGAAAATCTGGCACCTTCATCCAGTCTAGTGGGAATGTGAAACGGGTCGGCTGCATTAAAGACAGTCTGGTAGTTCCTTGAAAAGGTAAACACAGGTGTGTCATGTGACCCAGCAACCCTGCTCATAGATGTCCACCCAAAAGAACTGAAAACACATCCGACAGAGACTGAACATGGAAGTTCACCGCAGCATCATTCCTAACAGAGTGGAAATGACGCCAAAGTCCATCCACTGATGAAACACAATGTACTCTGTCCAGATGATGGGATATTGCTGGGGAATAAAAAGAAGAAACTATCATGTGCTGCCACATGTGTGAACCTTGAAAACGTGCTCAGTGAAATAAGCCAGGCACAAGATCATGTGTGTCTGGCTGTTGGTGTCATTTGATTCTACATATGTGAAATAACCAGGACTGAATTGTGGAGAGACAGAAGGTGGACTGGTGGTTTCCAGGGGCTGGAGAGAGGGAGAAAGAGCAGTTATGGCTCATGGACACTGGGTGTCTGTCTCTCTGTGCTAACAGGAAAGTTCTAAAACTAGGTAGTGATTGTTGCACAGCTTTGTGAATAGACCAAAAACCACTGAGCTGTATGTTTTAAATTGGTGAACTTCATGGTATATAAATCTCAGTAGTTTTTAAAATGACTTTAGGCAGGGAATGGAACCAAGTGGTCAAGAGCAGAGGTTGCCAAACTACAGCCCTTGGATCAGACCTAGCCTCCTGCCTGCTGTTATAAATAAAGTTTTATTAGGACACAGCCACATCCACTCATTGAAACATTGCCATGGCTACCCTGGAGCAACAATGGCCAAGCTGAGCCGATGCAGCAAAACCTGTGGCCAGCAGAGCCAGGAGACATTTACCTTCTGCCCTTGGCAAGCATGTCGGCCACCTTCTGGCCAACAGCATGAACTCTGGAGCCAAGTAGGGGCTCAGATCCTGGCTGTGCTACACGTTAGCTACATGCCTTTTATGAGTGTGCATATGTGCATATCTGCACATGTATATGAGTGTGCACATGAGTATGTAACTGTGGTCACTGCCTCCATCATCCCATTGCCTGAGCAGGATCTGAGCCAGGGCATGGGAAGGGCTTGGAGCAATGTCAGCCACAGGCTGGGCTCAGACTTTGGTTTTTCTGTTCCCAAGAGAGCTGGCAACCTGCCCCACAAAGTCCTGTGGAGGAACTGCCAGCCCTGTCCTCAGCCTGCTCTGCTCTGAGTGAGAAGCAGTGACCTGCTGATATGCAGGACCCTCACATCCTGCACCCACCTCCAGCTGCCAACTCCTCAGGAGGGGTGCTTCCCTCCCTGCCTGGTGCCCCTCAGTCCTCACAGCTGCCGCTGGCATCATGTTTTCCAACCTTCACACCCACCTCAGCCCCCTACACCCCTCTAGCTTCACTGTCTCCCACATCTTGACAATAAACAGCACCTGCAGATGGAGCATCATTGACCCAAAATGCTTAGTAACCAAAGTGTTTCTGATCTTAGTAACCAAAATGCTTAGTAACCAAAGTGTTTTGGATTTGGGGATATTTGCCTAGAGTATTCTGAGTAGGCCTGCAGCCATACCATTATGATCCTGTAAGATCTTGGAAGCTAACCAGGGTCGGGCCTGGTTAGTACTTGGATGGGAGACTGCCTGGGAACACCAGGTGCTGTAGTCTTGGGAGAAAGACCCAGCAACCCCACTCCCAAAAACCAATCAGCCATTGAAAACCCTATGAATAGCAGAGAAGCATGACAATAGTGTTTTGTCTGTTGTACATAGGGTTGCTATGAGTTGGACAATGACTAGATGGCACCTAACAACAACGTTTTGAGCACTTCAAAAATTTCAGATTTTGGCTCATTTCTGATGCAGATTTTCAAATGAGGAACACCCAATCCATATACCCACCTGTTTATTTACATGTGAGGCTCTGTCACTGGCTGAGGTTCTGGGGCCAAGGCCAGGCCCTTTCTTGCTGTACAGTATCCTTGGCATCCAGATGATGCCCAGCTTGGAGACATCTCTGAAGGAACACCCCTGTGTCCTGAGTATCCACCCAGGGCTAAGGATGTTGCAGCACTCAGTCAGCAGCCCTGTCCCATTTCCCGGGGAAAGTATCTGAGGGAAAGTATCAAGGAGCTCTTCTGAGTAATTGACACTGGAAGACATGGCCATGCCAGAAACAGTGATTTTGCCTCCTTGACCAGGGACCTGGGACATTCTTTTTTGTTTTATGCTTTTGTTTTTTGGGCTAGGGTCTTGCTATGCAGCTCAGGTTGGCTTGGAACTCAAGATCCTCCTGTCTCAATCTCTTCAGTGCTGGGATTCCAGGCCTGGGCCACCACGCCTGGCCTGGAGACTCTTTTCTGCCTCCAGCACTAGGAGTTGGACCTAGGGTTGAATGCATGTTAGGCAAGGGCTCCGCCACCAAGCCTCACTCACCCCTGGGGACACTGTTGATTGTCCTTACTCATGGGATCCTTCCAGCTTCCCATTGCAGAGCCCAGAGATACTGCTAAACATCCCGTAGTACCCTGAACAGCTCCTACCACAGGGGATTATCTGGCTGCAAATATCAGTCAATATTGTCAGGCCAAGGGGCCCTGGTGTAGGAAGCAGAGTTAAAACAGCTTAAAAGATACACAAGAAGCTGTAGCAGTCAACAAAGATTTCAAGACAAGGTGATGCTTGCTCTGGATGTGGCATTTGGAAGACCATCTTCTGAGACACCTTTTGCCTGACTTGTAGTTCTTGCCACAGACTCATTATCACCTACAAAGTTCCCTGATATAGGTTGACATATGTCCACCAAAGCCATGTGCCGAAGCCTTGGTCATGTGACCTGTGGACTTGAGCAGATGGTGATGTGTCCACACTGGATTCATCCCTTGTAACATACAGCCTCCTTGCAGGGTGTGGCCATGTGGCAGAGCAGGGATGGGGTGGGGATGCTCTGCCCTCTGCTCAGCTCTGCCATGAACCTAAACCTGCTCTGAAAAGGAGAAAACACACATGAGGAAAAAGAACTCACCATCTCCTACTCCCTCTTCTAGAAACAGCACAGTAGAACTCAGTCGATGGCCCTGATAGCCAGGATGGGCTCCCAGCCTGGGTTGTAACCCCGGGTCCCCCTCTGCACCCCAGCCCCTCAGGAGTGCACAGCCACCTCTCACCTCACTCCTTCACAGCTGGGAACTCATCTCAGACACAGTCTCAATAAACACAAGAGCAGAGCCACCATGGTCCAAGCTGGAAAGGCCTGAAGTTCCCTCTCCCAGGGCACCGCCATCCACAGGCTGCCCCAGAGATGCCCTAATGCCTCTCAGAACTCGGCTGCAAATCCACCCTTTTATATTTTTCACCCACCATGTGGTGGGGATGGATTGGGGATATGGCCTTAGACAGCCCAGGACAAAAAAGCACAGCATAGGCCACATTTTCATCTCTAATTGCCACATGAAAAGTATCACATGACATGAATTTTAATACTTTGTTAATTAAAGCAGTTTAGGTGCCTAGCACAAGTGGGAGTGATGTGTACATCCCACCAGTTCCCATCCCCTGCCTCTCCTATAGTCAGGGCGCTGCTGAGGGTCCTTCTGTGACAGAGGTGAGGGAGAACCCACTGATGTCACAACTGCTCCAACACCACAGTGCACACCAGGGTTCACTCTCGGTGCTTCACATCCTGCATATAATGTCACGAATCCACCATTGCAATGTCACACAGAATATCGTCCCTGCCCTAACAATTGGCTGTTCTCTGCCTTATACCCCTATTTTTAAAGTCCCTACTAAAAAGCTATATTTTACAAAGTTAACAGGTTTTAAGCTGGCATAATTGCTCATGCCTGTTGTCCCAGGTACTCCAGAAGCTGAGATAGGAGGATCATTTGAGCCCTGGAGTTTACGGCCACCCTGGGCAACATAGCAAGACCCCACCTGAAAACAAGCAAACTAATAAAAAACAAAACAAAACAAACCAAAACAAAAAAACAGTTCACAGGTTTCTGATGGTCTGCAAGGTATGAGAGTTAGCAGCAGGTACGCATTTCCATGGCAGATGTGTTAACAAAAAGTAACAGCCTTTTTTTAATAATGCAGGTTTTTATACCCAACTCATCCCAGATACCAGGATTCTGACATGTGGTAACAGCCACATATTCAGTGCTCACAGTGGTCACAAGTCTTAGTCCCTTCCACTGCTGAGATAAATTCCTCCTGCCTCCACCTTCTGAGTCACTGGGATCAGAGGCGGGCCTCACTGTGCTCTGAGCACCTTCTGAAGAAAGCCGCTCCTCTTACCTGATACTAGAGCAATAAATGGAACCTGCAGTGAAGCTAAGGGACCTCTACCCAGGAGCCTCCTTCCTCCACCTTCAGGAAGCAGGTGGGGTTTGGATCCCAGGAAGCTTTTGCAGTGGAAACAGGACTGTCCTCCAGGGAAGCTGCAAGGGTGGAGGCCTCAGGACAGAGGGCAAAGCACTGAGACCCAGAGTGGCACCCAGACAGCCGGCTTGGACCTACACAGGACTCAGCCCCATCTCTCAGGGTCCCCCATCTCTCTCTGTCAGGACCCTGCCCCTGGATGGGGGGCCCATTCCCACCATCTACACAAAGATTTGAGGCAGGTTAGCCAGAGTTTTCTGTTACCAGCACGAGGATTCTTTTTAGCTACTGGCTTCTTCCTCAGACATTCTGAGGCCCCTTGGCTTTGGGTGAAACTTCCAGAGGCACGAAAGAAGCACAGAGGTTGGTAATTGCATATCCTTGAGTTCAGGGTCCTGGTCTGCAGGACAGGCTCAGTCACCCCTCTGCCTTCCACACTGGGATCGAATAATGTGGATGAGAGGCTCTTTAGAAAGTGGCTGGGGTGGGGCACATGGTACAGCACCCACCTGGCTCATTCGAAGCACTGGGTCTGATGTTCAGCATTACAAACAAATAAAAACCCACATTATTGTAAGGTCGTATTGGGGAGGGGGTTCCAATGTCGTTGATGCTATCTCTTTATCAGAGTGGAGGTTCAGTAAGACCCCATTTGAGGCCTAGGAGCTTCGGAGGAACATGTCCTGACCACCCTGCCCCAACGCCCAGGCTGTCCTGGAGCCCTTCCCTCGGCGCTGTCCCATGTCCTCCATGGGCCTGTTCACACACCAAGTGCTTCTGCTCTTTTCATCCTAGTTAATTAACTACCCCCATCAGCGACAGTCCATGAGAGCAGGACGCTGTTGATTCTTCTGTCCTATCTTCAGCACCTTGAATAGTGCCTGGCTCCGGGTATAAGTCACAACCCCATCACCTCTGTTAGGTGACTCTGCAGCCCTCATCTGTGAACTCTGTGTTGTCCATCAGGGTTTGTCCCCGGGGCCTTTGGGTGGGCAGGAGGGACATTCACAGTCTTCCTGTCCATTGCCAGGAGGGACACCAAACAGTGGCGCCAGGAGAGAACAGGCACCCAGAGAGAACACGCTGGGCCCAGGTGATTCTCAGGGCTCTTAGGCCACCCAGAGGACAGGATTTGTGATGTGGGTCACAGGGATACCTAGGGCACAACAATGGGGTGGCAGGGAAACTCCTAAGTACAAGACTAGGTCAGAGGAGACCAATGGATGGGGTGCATCGAGTCACCAGTTGAATTAAACTCACATCCTCTGGTTAAGTTGCCCCTTTGTAAGCACTTTAATTGGGAGGCCAGTTTCCTGCAGACCCAATTTCCTCACCTGCCTGGTGTCCAGCACATGAAATTTCTGTGTTCAGGGGTCTTTGAGGCCTGGACCTCAGCAGAAGGCAGCATGGCCCACAGTTCTCTGCCCGGGCTTCAGTCTGCAGAGGAAACCCTTCTCCAGGCCCCTTCTCGTCCCCTTCACTCAGCAAAGGGCTGTAGGGGGACATGGCTACTTCCCCCTGCTGGGCCATGGCCAAGGACCTGGGGTGCCCATACTCAACAGTGGTGTGGCCCTGGCCTCTCTGAACTCTCCATCAGTGGAGACAGTGGGATTGTGGGGTCTCTCACTCCCCAAGGGCCCCCTGAGCAGCCTGGGAAACAGTGTGCTCCAAGAACCAGTCCCCAGTGCTCAGCCCGTACCCACCCCAATCCAGAATGGCTCCCCCTTACCCACCTGAGCACCCTGACAGCCCTGGTCGAGCAGTCCCCTGGGCAGAGGAGAGCAGGTGCAGCCAGGATCAGGACACACCTGGTAGGCCCATCGAGAGGGTCCAAGGTGCCATGGGGAGACTTTCAGAAAGAGGGCAAGTGTGGGCCCAACACAGCACCGTGGGTGCCATGGTCCCAGGTCCAGATGTTCCCTAGCTGGCAGCCCCCAGCCACCCACTGGCAAGGGGCCCGATGGGGCTCATGATTCACAGAATGGGAGCATTGCTGGGGGCCTGGAGGTGCAGGACACCCTCCCCCAGGCACAGCCGATGCTGACTGGTAGTGGGGTGAAAGCTCAGGAGCTCAGTTCCCCTCATCTTGAGGCAGGACAAACTGCAGTGAGATCCCCCCAGAGGGTCCCCAGGCCAGACTGAGACCCCATCTCACTGTACTCCCCTTCCCAACCCACGTCCAATTGAAAAAAGGTCACTTGAAACCAGATCCCTGAAAGAGCCCTCCCATTCCCAAGACTCTCACCAAGTCCACAGGGAAAGGAATGTGGGCCAAGACTGGACATTTCAGGTCAGAGCTGCCTGCAGGGCCCCTGACTCCCTCATGCAGCACGGTAATGGGGGATGGGCTGGGGTTATCAGAAGGAAACCTGCCACGTGCAGGAACCAGGTGACCCTCAGAATGCTGGGCATCCCAGGAAAAGCCAACTGAGCTAAGGACCTCTCTGCTTGGTGGTCTGACCTGCAGAGCCCCTCTCTCTGTGATGAGCAGATGGAAAGGGGAGCTATGGGGCACATGGGTTCCAGGGTCCACCAGCTGCCCCTGGATCTTAGTGACACTGTGGAGAGTCTGAGCCTGCTCGGACTTCTGAGAAAGAAGCACCACAGAGTGGACAGTACTCGCATCCAGCTACCACCACTGGACCTTCTGGTGAAGCCCCCTGAGACAGGAGCTGCTTGTCCACCTGGGAACTTCAGGGGAAGCACCAGGAGAGAGCTGCGCTACCTACCCACCTGTACCCTTATTAGTACATTTATCTCCCCTGTGAGCAAGTTTCAATAAACCTTGTATTATGCACAAGGCTCCCGGGTGTCTCCTTTGATCTAGCGACCTTCCCCACCCTGAAGGCCAGCTGAGCGCCTTCTCTGTACACCATAGGCAGCAGGGCCTTGTCTCAGAAGTGACCAAAAGGAAACCACATGGTGACTGCGAATGTATTAGAACTGAAGGACTAGGGTGGGAGTCCTTTTTCTCTGTTCTCCAAGTCACCTATGTAATGCCATTTTGTATATAAAAAGGTACTCTAAAATAAGCTGATGAAATATTTTTTACAAATCATTTCCAATAATGCAAAACACCTAAGATAAATAAGGACTTTGTTAGCCAACAGTGCTGGCCAGGTACAAAAGGAAGGATCAGTTCATCTGGCAACTTGGCCTACTGCTGCCTGTCCCCTGGACTGACCAGGTAGGGACGGAGGCCTCCCAGTGGCTCCCACTCCACCTCCATCTCTGCCACTCCTCTGCATAAATTTACAACCCTCATGTCCCTCTCCAAGGCTCAGATCTTCCCATCTCAAAAGTGGGCAGTGTGAACCAGATGACCTCTCTAACTCCCCTGGCCTGAAACTATCCCACTATGTGACACTGGAAATCAGGAAATAGAAAATGCAATCTTGATGCCCCTGGCTTAGGCATGAGGTGATTTCAGAGCAACATCTGTATTGGAAGGATCTTTATTTCTGTCTTGTTTTAGAAGGACAGTTCTGCTGGATACAGAATTATTGATGGATAGGGTTTTTGTTTGTTTGTTTCATTCAACACTGAATATATTGACCTGTTTCTTTTGGGCCTTCCAGATTATTGATGAGAAGCAAATAATGATGAACTTCTGGGGAAATTCTGATGAAGGGTATTTTCCTGTCAGCTTCACAGATGTTTACCTTATTGTACTTTACAAGCAAAATATTATAATGCAATTACACTGTAGCATCACTTTAATACCAGTCAGAATTTAATGAAAAAGTAATATGGTTAATGCAGACTTCATGAGGTCTCTAAAAGGTATTACAGATTTTCAAGCCAGCAACAAGGACATTGAAGCATCCTACAGATTTTAATGCATACACAATTACTCCCAATCTCCATAACCTACCTAAGCAAAAAATCCTGGAGTCCTTTTTGTATTAAAGCTCACACCTGTAATCCCAGCAACTCTGGAGGCAGAGGCAGTAGGATAGTGAATTTGAGGCCAAAGGCAGCCTGCATAACCTAGCGAGACCCTGTCTCAAGATGAAAAATATGAAAGGTTCTTGAGGTAAAAAGGTGAGACCTCCCCATACTATGGGTAACGCCCAGCGTAACTGGACTATTTCTTGCTCTGACCTATCAAGCGGCCACTGTGAGGATGTTACAAACACTATGTATATAAGGAGGTGGCCTGGGCTGGATTTTTGTCCACAAAGCCCAGGGAGCTCTTGGTTGGTGACCTGTTGGACTCACATTAGCTAGCTTGGTTGGTGGATTTCTGGTTTTGGTTCTTTGGTTTGGGTTTGGGTTTTTTATTTGTGCTTATTTTCCTTTCTCCTTTTTTTTTTTTTTTGTTTCTTTATAGTCTTTTTTCATTTAAAAATTTGTTCATTTTTCCTATTTTTGGTTTGTTGTGTGTGTTTTTTTGTTGTTGTTAGCATCATCAGTGTTGCTGCTATGATGAGTAGTCACAGTAGTAAGGGTGCTAGTGCACAGTGGGCTCAGCAGCCTACTCCTCTGATAAGGAGATCTTTACCACTTTGTACAGTGTCCTGGGGCGCCTGGCAAAGGGGGATTTGCCAGGTGAAATTGGCCCACCACTCCCTTATGGGAACCTCAGTAGCAGTGAAAGTCCTGCAAAGGACGGAGAACAGGTGCTTCAGTTTGAAGTAGACATCATGAAGACCCTGGAGCACCTGAATGTGATCAGGCTGTTTTAAGTCATCATGACTGAGATGTGCATCTACCTGGTAATGAAGTTAGTGGAAGGAGGTGACCCGCTGAACTGGCTCATGGTGACCAGCCACCTGGCGGAGCATGAGGCACACAGAGCCTTCAGGCAGATCGTGCATGCCATGTGCTACTGCCATGCGTAGGGCTTTGTGCACGGAGATCTCAAGTTGAGCAACATCCTACTGGACCATGCAGGCAACACCAAGGTAGGTGACTTTGGGCTGGGTGTCAAGTGGAGGGTTGGGGAGAAGCTGGCCGGTGTCTGCAGCATTTGGAAATACTGGACCCCAGAAATCTTCTTGTGCCAATGCTATGATTGTCCCAAGATGGACAGCTTGAGCCTGGGCATCATCCTTTATGCTATGGTCATAAAGCACCTCCCTTTCAATGTGGACACCCGGGAGGAATTGCAGAAGCAGGTGGTAAACAGAAGGTACAAAATTCCAGCCCACCTTTCCAAAGAACAGCAGAGCACCATCAATGAGTTGCTAACTGTCAACCCCAGGAAGAGGCCCATGCCAGAGGACATCATGGGCCACCTGTGGCTCAGGACTGTTCATTGTCCTTTCAGGGAGACACTCCAGCACCCCACAAATGCTGCCATAATGCTTGCTATGACCTATATGAGTTATGACCTGCATAACATCAGGAAATCCTTGAAACACAGAGCATTCAATCAGGTGATAGGCTCATACCTCATGCTGGAACACCAGCACACCAGGGTACAACCACACCATGCTGATTAGGCCTGTGTGTCCAGTGGCTGCACCTTACCCTTTGCCTGCAGATCCTGCCATCTTCCCTCTGCCTGCAAAGAGGAGAGCCAACACGCCGGGCCCTTGCATCTTCACCCTCTCACCCTCTGATCAACTGCCTGGGGACAAGATGTCAGGGAAGAAGGGCGCCGGAATGGCCTTCCTGCCCTCTATTCCTAGTTTGTACAAGGCGAGTCCCATGCGCGTCACCCCCCAGCAGGAAGAGGCAGAGAGCAGCATGGCCTCCCAGGAGACATCCATGGGGCAGCTGTGACAGGAGCCGGGGCTGGAAGTGGGTGACTAGGAGGATCACCTCCTGTATCTGGAGTCTGTGTTGCTGCCTGTCAGACCCAAAGACACGCCCAGGAGTCAGGGAGAGAGTTGCTCCCATGCTGGCAGAGGCACAAAAGCAGGTAGGTGGGCATCAGGCTGCCTTCCCAAGCACCCTCTGCAGAAGGTGTGAGATGCAAGGACACCCGAAGCTTCTGGAGATAAGAAGTCCCTCCATTCCATGTGGGACATGCTCATCAGACTGTCTGTCCCGGGACACTTCCCCACAACCTGCTCTTCTCCCAGTTTGCTGGGGTACCAGAGATGGCCCTTAGTCAAGTCCTGATTCTCCCAAAGCTTATAATAAGATTGAAAGAGGCTCACAGGTGTCCCGCTGTTTTATTCCAAGGGTTCACACCCTCCTTGCACAGACTCGGGCTGTGCAGCTTCATCTCAGCAGCTGGCATTAATGTGGTACTGGAGTTAATCCAAAAGCCTAAGGGAAAAGTGACTTTGATGAGGTCACCCTCAGTAGCACCAGGTGATTCAAAATGCTCTGCGCTGCCTTCAGGCAGAAAAGCAAATCCTATGTGTGACCGTCGGACACTTATGTTACCTGGTGACCATCTTCAGAAGGACTAATGGGAACATTAGGTGCTGGTGGCCTATCCCCATTTGGCTGAAATGTGGACAAGAGTATGATGAAGTTCTGTGACAACACAATGTTGGGAGTCAGAGAGGTGGCAGGCGTGTGGTCCTCAGAACAGCTTTGGGGACACTTGTCCATGCTGCTGGGTTCCTTGACTGCATCATGGAGTTCATTCTTCCCATGGCGACATTTTCTAATTTCTCGAGCAGTGGCATGAGGCAGTACCTCTGGGAGGCCTGACCCAGGTATGAGTCCTTCAGCCAACTGAGTGCCCATCTGAGCATCAAGCCAAATGTCCTGAGGATCAGAGGTGGAGGGATGGCAAGAGAGAGCAGCCCAGACATCTTACATGATGGGACAGGTCCTGCCATTACAGGCTCACTGCAGGTACCAGCACCACAGTCACATCTACTTCCAAGCCCTGGCACAGGTGCCCTCACCTGTCAAACATTGTCTGTGTGCTTCCACAGCCCTACCCAAATCCCACCCCTGGTTGACAGCTCACCAGGCCCTGGTTTTCTTCTGCAAATCGAAGCAGAATCCTACCTCCCAGGGTCCACACCTCTGGAAGCCCATATCACAGGCACTAATACTCTAGGGCAGTGGGGAAAACTCAGGTCTCTACCCAGCTGTGCTTAGGCCATGTGCAGCCATTGGAAAGCCAGGCAGACTCAGTTTCTTCATCTGACTCAGCCCAACAGCAGCAGCTTCTACAGTGGGGGCAAAATCTAAACAAGATCAGGCGTGTAATCAGCTTTCTATCACTGTGACACAGTACCTGGGATGATCAAATTTAAGAGATGGAAAGGCTGATTCTGGCTCACAGTGTGAGGCTTCAGTCCATGGACAGCCAGGTCCATTGTTTTAGGACTGCGGTGAGTCAGGACATTGTGGTAGGGAGCATGTGAAATAATAAAGCTGCTCACCTTGTGGCAGCCAGGAAGCAGAGAGAGAGAGAGCTGGCTTTTATAACAAAGCCCCTTCCCTAAAACTCCTTTAGTTATCAATCCAAAAATAAATCCATTTATGATATTAGAACCCTCAGGATTCAATCACCTCTCAAAGGGCACATCTTGAACACTGCTGCATTGGGAACCTGGCTGGCCACATGTGAGACTTAGGGGACATTTAAAATCCAAACCATAGCATTCCACCCTTGGTCCAAAGGCTAATGTCCATCTCACAATGTAAAATGCTCAGCCCATCTCCAAGTCTCCATAGTCTTAACAATTCCAGAATTGTTCAAAATTCCACATCCATAGTCTCCTGTGAGACCTGAGGCAAATTCTTAGCTGTGGGCCTCTAGAAAACAAGAAAGAAAGTTCTGTACTCCCACGATAGAGTTGCACAGGGCAAACCTTCCCATTCTAAAGGGCTGGCAGTTGGAGCTGCATGATGCCCCCTTCAATCTTCATCCTGGGCTGGGCCTTCTGTTCATCTAGTCACCTGCACAGTTGTGTGCAGGGCCTGTGAGGCCCCCTGTTGGCTTGTGGGAAAGCCAGTAGCCTGTGGCACCCTAAGTCCATCTGGAGTTGTGGCCCATTGTAGGAACCTGATCACCACTTTCTTGGTGCATGGAGTGTACCTTCGTGCTCTCAGAGCGCCCTCATGCTGACCCTGGGGCTGGTGGGTAGTGGTGATCCTGTTCTCAGGCAGGGTGAGAGGCAAAGTCTGGTTATTGTCACAGGAAAGCCTTTCCCGTCCATCTCCCTGTCCTCAGCCAATGCTGCCCAGGGGGCAGGTCTGTGCCAGTTATTTCAAAGGCTAGATGGAGCTGCCTTGAAGGGTGTAGTTTATACAGAGGGAGGGTTCAGGCAGAAACAGCAGTCACCAGCTGTGTTTGTGATTTACCGGTCTAGATGAGGTCCGTTCCAGGTAGAGGGGATGGTGAGGGTGCTGACCCTGAGATGCTGTGTCAGTCAAGGCTCAATTGGGGATGGAAGTCCCACCATAATTAGAACAGGGAGAATTTAGTATGAGACTTGTTAAGTAGCAAAAGGTAGTTAACTCCTAGGACAGGAAGGAATAGGGCTACAAAGGACCCAGAAGCATCGGCTGCAGGAAGCAGCTGCTCCAGCTGAGGCTGAGGGTCAGGGGAGGCATGGAGCAAGGCCTGGGGCAGCTGCCAGAGATCACACACAGGGCCAGGAGGAGGAAGACACGCAGGAAGCAGTGGGTCAGGGCTAATGGAGGAGCAGAGGGATTTGTTGGCGGGTGCAATGGGAGCCAGTCTAGAAGGGCTACTAGGTGTGGGCCACCAAGCCCCCTGCCTCCAAGGAACCAGCTGCTGCACCAAGAAATAGCACCTGGGAAGAAGTCCCTTCTTTCTGCCATTGTGCCCCAGTGTCCTTCCAGGATTCTCTACTGACAAGTCCCGATATCAAGCCATCTGGCAAAGGAGAAACACGCACCTGGTCCAGCTCCGTATCAGAGCAGAAGGACAGAGCACAGGTGTAGAGCCGAAGGCCAAGATGGCGGTAACTTCAGACTAGCCTTTCAGTGGCACAGCTTCTGTATGTGTCCTTCTATGTTCTTCTGAACATGCAATGAAGCCACCCTTTCTTCCCACCTAACACTTTGCAGCTGTCATTGGCCAAGTGAAGAAGTTCTCATTCTCTCCCCAGAATGGAGACAAACTGTCCTGGCAGACATCACACCCTCCTCTTGCTCTATTCAGGACTTCCAAAGCTATCACAGTCCCAACCATTTAGTTACCTAATAACTAAATTGTCAAGCCAACCTTTAGCAACTTGCAATAAAATAATGAAGAACAGAGAAGAAAACAGTGATTATATATAAGTAAATATATACACAAAACTACACAAAGCTCCTAAATCCTTGTAATTAGTCATAAGGCTGTAGTTGATCTCTACAGCTTTCTTCTCTGCTCTCCAATCAACTTTTTCCTCTGTCCTCAGCTTGAAGTTCACTCGATGGCATTCTTATCCTGGTGGGGTGATCCAAACCATTATTTCTGAAGGGTTAGAATCTTCAGGATCCTCCTTGACTTTTTCTTTTGTTTCTTTGCTGCAGGTTTTTGTGGGTTGTTTGTTTTTGTTTTGTTTGTTTCTTTTTCAGTACTGGGGGTTGGACCAAGGGTCTTACACATACTTTGCAAGTGCTCTACTGCTGGGCTGCACCCCCAGTCCATTTTTCATTTTTTATCTTGGGACAGGGTCTTGCTAAGTTATGCAGGCAGTCTCTGGCCTTGAATTTGTGATCTTCTTGCCTCTGCCTCCGTGTGTCACTGGGATTAGATGTGTGCCGGCACTGGTTACTTTTTTTGAGATGAAGTCTTGCTCTATAGCCCAGGTGGGCCTCACACTTGGGGTTCTCCACCTCCACCTCCTGAGTGCAGGATTCCAGGCATCCAGGCAAGCATCACCACACGGGACGTGTTTGCCGTGGTCTTCTACTGGCCTTTATTACTGGGAGTGCACAGTTTGCTTCATTGCAGGTAGAGTTCTCCTTGTGTCCCATTTCCCACCAGCAGTTGGGAGCAATCCCTCCGGCCGGTAGAGGCAGCCGTTTTTCTGTCTGTCAGGTATAAGGAGCCGTGAGGGCCAAGCAGTAGTCCCCTCTCCCCAGTGGATGGAGCCACTATTACATCCTTCAATGTGCGCTTGGGACACAAGACCTGCAGAGCAGAAGAGTTTGAGGCTGCTGGCTGGGAAGGAAAAGTGGGCCGAGGTTTCAGTAGGCAAGGGAATGCGAGGCGTGCCTCCCCTCACCCCCCACCCCGTGGACCTCAGGACAATTGGGCTGTGTGGGGCCCGCACCAGAAGGCGGTCACTGACTCACTGCGCACACTGCAGCCTCTCCAACAGACTCCGTTTTTGCAGGGCGTTGTCTCACGATTATGCTGTGGCTGTGGTCAATGAGCCAGGTAACTGGCCTTTGGGTGGAGGGGGCTGAGCTAAGAGCCCCCGGATGGGAGCAGTGGGTCCACATGCTCTGCTGTCAAGCTGGCTCCTTGGGACCAAGCTCTTGGACGAGCCAAGCTGTGAGTGAGATGTTCCCTGAGGCCGCAGATATGGTGCTGGCAGAGCAATCAGGCAGGAAAAGGAAATTTAAGTCCTGAGAAAGCGCCCACAGCACTGAGGCTGGATCTCCGCTCTCCCAGTGGTGGAAGCGGTGAGGCGTCAGCAACGTCAGCAACGTGCCATTGCGTGCCCCGTGCACTACCAACTGCCCTGGGCAGGCGTCAGTGTGGGCGCCTCCTGCGAGGCGGGGGAGGCTTTCATTGGGAGCTTGGATCAGGGAGACCAGGAGTAGCCTCCATCCCTGTCCCTTGGCACTTGGTCCATGCTGTCCCTGGAGCCCTCATTTGCATGGCTGGGGAAGGAGGCTGACACGCAGAGTGTCATTCTGTCCGCTTGATTCCTGGCAGCTCTACAGTGGGTGCCCTTTGGTGGATGTGGGACAAAAATATTTTCTGCTTGTGCCAATGCCGAGAAGTTCCCCCCACATCCTCATCCTTCCCAGGCCCTGACCATCTGGTCAAACTGTGAATAACTCTCACGAGACATAGGACTCTTTGCTCTCCTTATCTCTCACTTCAGCAATGTGGACAATGTGGACAATGTGGGTCAAACTTGTGCCCTCTTGGAGAATTTTGACTCTCAGTTCCCCTCGTGCCCACAGGGTCATCCTGGGTGGGAACTGTCATGCCGCAGGTGCCTATCTGTGTGTGGTCAGTATATCATGCAGATCTACCTGTAAACGAGTCTCTAGTTCTTTCTTCCTTGGGCTGCTCCTTTGATGGAAGTCCCCATGAGGCCATGGGCTTGGACTGAAGAGGTGTGTTCGGATAGGTGGCACTAGTGTCAAATCTGATTCTTTGCCATATACAACCTACTTGTATCTCTTATCTCCTTGAATGCAGACTTTTTAAAGTTTTTTTTTCTGAGTTTTAATTTTAATTAGCATATAGTGGGTTCATAATGGCATTTTCTTAACATTGTGCTATGTACTTTGCTCTCAACCTCTCTTTACCCCCTAGCGTTTCCCTCCCTGCTTCCACTTTCCCCTCTCCCTTCCAGATAGTCTCCCATTTACTTCCAAATCTCATAAATATATCATTTGTTTTGTTTTCCAGTCTGGCTTCCCTTTATGAGAGAGAACATGGAGTATTTTTCTTTCTGAGTCTGGCTCATTTTGCTTCATATAACAATTTCTGGTTCCATACATTTACCATCAAATGACATAATTTTGTTCTTTAAGCAAATCTCATACCACATTTTCTCTATCCATTTATCTGTTGATGGACATCTAGGCTGATTCCACATCTTGGCCATTGTGAAGAGAGCTGCAGCGACCATGGCGATGCAGGTGTCCCTATGGTGTGATGACTTATCTTCCTTTGGGTATATACCCAGGAGTAGTATGGCTGGATCATATAGTACTTCTATTTTTAGTTTTCTGAGGAACCTCCATACTAATTTCTATAATGACTGTACTAATTTACAGTCCCACCTGCAATGTAAAAGGGTTCCTTTCCCCCCTGCATCCTCACCAACGTTTGTTGTTTGTTTTGCTGATGCTGCCCATTTTGACTGGGGTGAGATGGAATCTCAATGCAGTTTTGATTTGCATTTCCCCAATGGCTAAGGATGTTGAACATTTTTAAATATATTTATTGACCATTCAAATTTCTTCTTTTGAGAACTGTTCAATTCATTTGCATACTTATTGATTGGATCATTATGTTTTGATGTTTAATTGTTTGACTTCTTTATATATTCTAGATATTAATCCCCTGTCAGATGTATAATTAGAAATGATGTTCTCCTATTCTGTGAGCTTTCCCCTTATTCTTAAGCACAGACTTTTCAGTAACATCTATCCTTGGTGACAGGGTGCGGTGCATACCCAACTTTGTGACTGATACTATCAGATGCCACAAATTTCATAATAGGAAGTTCAGTCTGCATGGACACATCCCATCCCATGGCTAGATATTTCATCTCTACCTAGTAGAAAGCCAGAAAGTGTGGCTCTGTTCACATGATGGATGACCTTCACTCTGGCAACACAATTCCATGATTATGTTTAATTCCTCACATTGGTTTTGCTTCCACTGCTTTGATTCCCATTCAAACAGTGCACTGAAATGCATGAGAGGCATTTCATGATTAGGCAATTTTCAGCCTCTTCTAGTCCATCTAAAATGTCATTTGTGAATTTCAGATCTTGAATGATTACTGACAACAAATGACACCTTGCAACAATTGTAGGAGGTGCTAGTGTCAAGGCCAGGGCCTCATGAACCATGACCAGCCTGTGCCTGGAGCTGGGGCCAGCAGTACCTTTAGACACTGCTGGTCCTCTGCCCTCTTTGTAGCCCTTGAACTCCTTTTCTCTCCCAGAACTCAAGACTTTAGCCAGGCCTGGTGGTTCCCGCCTGTAATCCCATTGACTGGGCAGGCAGAGGCAGGAGAATGGGCAAGTTCAAGGCCAGAGGCAGCCTGCTTCACTTGATGAAACTCTGTCTCAAGATGAAAAAATACAAAATGTACTGAGGGTGCAGCCCAGTGGTAGAGCACTTGCAAAGTATATGAGAGGCCCTTGGTCCAATCCTCAAGTACTGGAAAAACAAAACAAAACAAAACAAAACACCCCTGTGGACTCCAGAGTTCAGGTCCTGGGTAGTGGCCAGAACTGAGGGAGGCTCCAGTACAGAGGGAGAGAGGCCATCTGATGTCTTACAATTCCCAGAATGGACCTTGTTGTCCGTGGGGAATGAGTGGAGGGTTTCTATTCTTACAATTGCATTCAATTATGACTTATATATTGCTGGAAAAAATTATCCAGCTTTTTAAAACAGGTAAAGTATGCACAACATAAAATGGATCATTGTAATCATTCTTAAGCAAACAATTGGATGGGGTTCAGTGCAATCATCTCAGAACCCTTTTCATCTTGCAGAACTGAACCTCTGTATTCACTGAACCCTGCCCTTTCTCCTCCCACCAGCCCCAGGCAGCCACACTGCTCTATTCTCTATTGACAATTTTTGTGAGTGTGTGTGGTTGTGGGGATTGAACTCATGGCCTGTGCCACCTAGGTGGGTGATCTACCACTGAGTTACAGCTCGGGCTGGTTGCTATGATTTTTAACTATGTGAAATACTTCAGATAAGTAGATCCTTACATTATTTGCCCTTTTGTGACAGGCTTCTTTTACTTCACATAATGTCCTCAAGGATCATCTATGTTGTGGCATGTGTCAGAACTTCCTTCCTTTTTAAGGCTGAATAATGTTACGTTAGGGCTGGGATTTGGCTCAGTGGGTAGAGCGCTGCGCTGCAGTCTCTGAGGTCCCCAATTCAATTCCCAGCACCGCAAAAATGGGAGAAGGACCTGGCAATCCACTCCCAAGGCAATCCCGAAGCACTCAGCCATTGAAAACCCTATGAGGGTCGCTATGAGTCGGATACCGACTCTACGGCACCTAACAACAACAACAATGTTACGTTATATGTATATGCTACATTTTGTGTGACTGCCACCATACCACTGTGGTGTCTGATCCTGTCAGATCTCGGTGTCTAAACAGGGTTGGGCCTGCTTAGTACTTGGATTGGAGACCACCTGGGAGCACCAGGTGCTGTAGGCTTAGGAGAAGGACCTGGTGACCCACTTCCAATAAACAATCAGCCTTTGAAAACCCTATGGATAGCAGAGAAGCACTAACAATAGTGTTTTCTCCTGTTTTACATAGGGTCGCTATAAGTGCAACACCCACTCGAGGGCACCTAACCATGACAACAACAACAACATTTTGTTTACTCATTTTCTGCTGATGGACACTTGAGTTGCTTCTATGTTTTGTTGTTGTTGTTAGGTGCTGTTGAGTCAGGGTCCGATTTATAGCGACCACACGTACAACAGCTGAAACACTATTGTTGTGCTTCTCTCTCTGCTATTCATAGGGTTTTCAATGACTGATTGTTTTTTGGGTTACCGGGATCCCTTTCCAAAGCCTATAGCTCTTGGTGTTCCCAGGCAGGTTCCCATCCAAGTACTAACCAGGCTTGACCCTGCTTAGCTTCTGGGATCTGATAGGATCAGATGCCACAGTGGTAAGGTTGCAGGCTCCATGTTTTAGCTATTACGAATAATTCTTCTGAGGACATGAGTGTATAAATGTTTCCTTGAGAAACTGTTTTAATTCTTTTGTGTCTATACCCATATGGTGATTATATTTCCGATTGTTTGAGGAACCTCCATATTGTTTTCCACTGTGGTGGTACCATTTTCACAATCCGACCAACAGTGCACATAGGTGCCAATTTTTGTACTCCTCACCAACACTTGCTATTTTCTTGTTTTCCTTTATCTTACTCTTCCAATGGTAACTACCTAATGAATGTGTACTTTTGATTTGTATTTCCCTAATGAGCAGTGATTTTCAACACCTTCACATTTGCTTATTGGCTATTTGTATATCTTCTTTGGAGGAATTTTTACACAAGTTCTTTGCCTACTTTTTTTTTTTTTTTTGGTCTTGGGGGCTTGAACCCAGGGTCTCATGCATGCTTTTGCAAGCATTCTGTCATTGAGCCACACCTTGGCCCATTTTTCACTTTTTATTTTGAAAGGGGGTCTTGCTAAATTATGCATGCTGCGCCTGACTTTGCACATGGGATCTTTCTTCCTCAGCCTCCCGAGTTGTTGGGATTGCAGGTGTGTCCAATGGTAGCAGGCTTTTGCTTACCCTTTAATCAGTTGCTTGTTTTTGTTGTTGTTGTGTTTTAGGAATTCTATGTTCAGAACATTAATCTCTTTACATGTATGTGATTTGCAAGTATTTTATTCCATTCTGTGTTTGTATTTTTAATGTTGATAGTGCCTTAAAATTTTTTTTTCTTTTGAGACAGAGTCTTGTCCTTGAACTCCTGATCCTCCTGTCTCAGCCTCTCTAGTGCTAGGATTATAGGTGTATGCCACTATGCCTGGCCTTACAGTGCTTTTTGAGGCACAACATTTAAAAACTTTCTTTCTTTTCTTTTCCTTTCTTTTCTTTTCTTATCTTATCTTATCTTTTCTTTTCTTTTTTTCTCCTTGTACTAAGGGGTTGAGCCCACGGCCTTGTGCATGCTAGGCAAGTGCTCTACCACTGAGCTCCACCCTCAGTTCATTTTTAATTTTTTATTTTGAGACAAAGTCTCATTAAATTGCTCAGGCTGCAGGCTGTCTCTGGTCTTGAACTTGTGATTGTTTTACCTCAGCCTCCTGATTCACTGGGATTATAGGCCTGTGTCATGGCACCTAGTTTTAAACGTTCTCTCTCTTCATTTCCATTTTGTTCATACATCATTTCTTGATTTTTTCTGTGTCTTCCCACAGCTTTTTAGATCATCAAGAGAGTTGTTTAAAAAGGAGTTTGTTTAGTAGATCAGCCATAAGGGCTTTTTCAGTGTTTGTTGATTTTTTTTTTTTAATGGACCATACTTTCCTTGAGCCATGATTCTTTGTGTGCTTTGTATTTTGTTTGTTTATTTGTTTTTTCTTTAAGCTGAATATTTTAGTCTAAAAATGTGGTAACTCTGAAAATCAGATTCCTCCCCTTCCTTAGAGTTTGCCTATTTTTTTTTTTTTAATTCTTGTAGGATCTTTCTGGGCCAGAAATTATGATATATAAAATTGAGGTCTTCTCTTGGTGTTTTCTGAGCCTAAGCTTTCCCTGGATGTGGGCAGTCACTTTCTAATCTATATAGTTGCTTTTGAATGTGTGAGTCTTTAATGTCCATCTCCCAAAGGAGAAAAAGGGAAAAGTGAGAGGGAAATAGGGGGTGCTGGCCCTTTAACTCCCCAGGAAGTCACTTCAGATGGGTGGGGGAGGGGCTACCCTCCTCTGTGATTAGAAGCAGAAAGCAGTGTTGTGAACACAGATCATTGACATTTGGGGAAATTTGCTTTTTTTTTGCCCACCACAGCCCCCACAAGCGGCATGCAAGTGCTCTGGAAGAAGCGCTCAGCCATAGGCATGGCTGGAGGAGGGCAAGGGTAGATGCTACTGTGCTGAAAGCAAAACTTGATCAAAGCCTTCCCCTGGACATGGCAAGCCTCCTGTAGACTCCAGCCTTCTGTAGACTCCAGCCTTCCAGAATCCTTCCATCAGTCAGCTTGCCAGGGCAGTAGCTGTCCAGGTGGGAGACAGACTTCTGGTGCTTCCTACCCTAACGTCTTCCCAGAATCCTCTGGGACAAGTCATTTTTACATAGGGGATTATTCTGGATGCCTTGTCTGAGCCAGTTTAAGTTATAATAACAACAAAAAATAACCTTGCATTTTGTGGTCTTCAAAGCACTTTGTATCTTACCTATCTCCTCCATTTCTTCTCTCTTATATTCTCCCACTCCTCCCTCTTTCCTGACTTGATTCAAAACCAGTTTGGTGCTTTTCTAATTAGTTAGGGGATAGCCCTTCCATTTTGTGGATTATCTTTTTAATTCCTCCTGTTCTGCCTCCTCTTCAACTTTTGACCATTTTTCTTTTAACTCTTTCATTGGAAGGAGGAAGTGGACAACAAGATGAATAGCATACATGTAGTTAGGTACTATCGTTAGATTCAGATTCCTGTGTTCACTCCAGCCTTCCCCCCCTTTGGAAGATCACAGACAATTGAGATATTGGGAGCTAAGTACATTTCCATGACCTCTAGGACACAGGACAAAAGAAGGGTAGGTAATGAAAAGAGGGAAGGTAATGATTAAACAGAGATAGACATTGTTAAGAAATTTATTTGCAATTCTTGTTTTTTGTGGGGTTTTTTTGGTTTGTTTTTAAAATAACATCATTCCTTAGATAAAAATGCAATCTTACAGGAATATACAATAGCATCTCACAGATGCCCCTGAAGCTCTCCTTAAAAGATTCCCCTCTAGATTCCCTGGCCTTGCTCAGGGCTGAGGAGGCGCAGCGGGCAGGGCCTTTGACAACGGGATTATTTGACGATTACAAACTGTACAACAATATTTACAACAGTCAGACTGTGGCGTCGTGGAGCCTGGAGGGGCAGGTGTGGGGTGTGCAGGTGTGTGGGGGTGACACAGAGGCCCTGTCCATTTTCCAGTGCCTCTTGGGGAACAGGCGAGAAATGTGACCCAGGTTGGGTCAGGGGCATGAAGGTGGGGCTTTATCTGGACATTTTTCCCTGGAGGGCAGTTTTGCTTGGTAGCTCTGGTGGATTAAAATGGAACTACACAGTTAGGAGAGTAACCGAAGACCCAGTGGTGATCTTGACACCTGTTTCTCAATGAACGTGTGTGTCCTTCCACAGGTTGCCATTGACTATGGCCATCACAGACGTGTCTCTGACCCATGAGGGAGCAGGACAAGCATATGTTTGGGCGGTGCAGGATCTGGCAGGGAAGCTGAGGGACAGAGCCCCAGTTTGGGTATGGGGTGCGGTTGGTGCACTGATGTGGCTGCAGGAAGCCAAATGTGCGCATCGGGGCAGGATCATGAGGTGCCTTCTGAAGCTGCCCTTGGCAGGGAACTGCTTGCTGACAAACCATCTCTTTCATTCTCAAGGCTATGCTCTCCCCCTTTGGACTTGGGTGAAGTCTCTCCTTGTTGGAGAGTCCTGGGGGAGGCGCCACAGAAAGGAGCCTTCTCCTCTTCTGGCTAAAGGCTGGGGAGAGGCTTCCTCAAGGGAGTCTGAACCCTCCACCCTCTGCTCCCCAGGGCGCATGAACCCCCATTCACCCTGGTGCCTCCTCACCCGCTTCCTCCTTGCCCTCCTGCCTGTGAACTTGAGGGCTCTGAGGATCGAAGCACAGGAACTCTCCTGGCCCAGATGAGAGTGAGGACCACTCTGTCTGTTTTGGCCTTTCCTCACATAGAAATGGCCCTCCCTGACCATCTATCCCTTCTTCCCTGCACAGCCTTCTCTGATAATGACCTTGGTAGGAGAAGCACAAGTGATTTTTCAAATGGCAAATTTGCAGTGAATGTCCAGTGAATGCTTGGTTAAGTGGCATGTTACCCCATCTGAAACTTTATACAAGACCAGAACTTTAGATTCAGCCAATTGAGGTGCATGGGATGTCCCACGAACTGGGTGCACCTCCGAAGAGACCAGTATCTAATCCAAAGGGAGATGATTTGACTCTGGTGATGTGCCATTTCCAACTTTTGTCTAATTATCTAGTTTTTGCCTTGTCTTCCTGACTGTTAGAGACTTAAAGCGAATTTTTACAGAAAAATCTCGACTCTGACTCTACTCTCAGTGCTGAACTGATTTGGTATGCTTGACATATCCACCTGCAATCTCTAAAATTCTCTTTCAGAGATGGATTAAAAAGCTTTTCTGATATGCTAGAAAGACCCAGGGTCTTTGCCCCTTCATGAGCTGTGAATCAGGTATCTTAAAATCACAGGAGAAAGAAGTGGTGGTTTTAGGCGGGATAGCATTTTCTCATCGTAGATAAATAATACTGATTTCATGACAATAATAGGCTGGGGTGGCACTATTCCTACCCAAGGAAGTTGTTCAGGTTCTCTCTCTGGATCCCTCTACAGTCCTTCCCTTCTACAGAAAATTCACTTGTGGAGCGGTCAACCCCGGGGTTTGTGCCTAAGGGTGTGTGTGTGGGGGGGGGCATTCAATCGCCCCTGGGACAATGTAGAAATCCTACAGAAACCCATTGACCAGATATATTGGTTTCTGGTGCCACAAAGCAATGTTTCATTGCTTTGGGAGAAAAATGTTAAAACCAGAAGTGGCTTTACAAGGAAAGTGTAACAATCTGCACAGGGACACCTCTGAGGTCTGTCCTCACTGGGCTTGGGGAGGAGGCACAGTTGGGGCAGGAAGAGAGAGACCAGCTTGGGGAGAGACCAAGGTGCTGGTCCCTGACTATTGTAGGGTCCGTTTCCCCCCACAGACTTCCTGCAGGTTGCCCCCAAAAGCAGCTGCCGGACAAGCTGGATTTGGAGCCTGGGATCAGAGATTCTGCAGAGATTCCTGGTTCTCACAGGGCCTGAGTTGGGCGGTGGCTCTCTGGCTAACGCAGGGGCAGAGTGGAGCAGAGGGTGAGCAGGCCATGCTCTCACACTCTGCCAACTGGCTGATTGGCTGAACTTTCGGTTCCTGGAGGCACAGGCCCCTCCAGCGCACTGGCCCTTTGGTTGGCTGGAACACTGCTGTCCACAAATGGGAGCAGACGCTAAGGGAGCAGCCACCTGTCCCTTTCTTGCCCCCATTTCCCCTCCAGTTCCCTCGGTGCCGACCTTTCCCCTAGAGCCACCCTCGACTCCGACAGCAAGTTTTGGGCTCTCCTGGGTTGCAATGGCCCTTTCCTTGCCTCTTTGCTAAAGGGTTTCTAACTCCTGGCTGAGGACTTTTCAGTGATTCCAGGTCCTGGGTATAGAGGTCTCACTGTCCTTGGCAACACTGAGGGTATGGTTTGATGCCACCAAAACCCCTGGTTGCCAGGTTCTGCTTGGCTCCTGCCCTGGATCCTACGTCTGCTTTGCCTCTCGGGCCACCGTAAAGATCCACCATCCTGCTGACCCCCTTGGCTTCCTACCATCTCAGAAAGACAGTGGCTTTGGCACAGGAAGGTGGCTCCTGTGGCAGCCTGCTGTCTCTGGGGGTGGTGGGAGCTCTGGATGGACAAGGGCTGTGAGGAAGGACAGGCACCTTCACTCCAGACAAGCACCTAGAATTGGGGAACCAGAGAACCTGAGGAGGGTCAAAGCCATAGCCCTGACCTTGCCCTCGGACTCCCAGTCAGAGGGATGCCTGTCAGGTGGAGAAGAGTGACAGGGGCTCGAGCTAATAACTTCTGATTCAAAGTAGGGAAAAGTTTATGAATCAAAGCAAGACCTAGGAAGTCTTTCAACCAAACAACCCAAATGACCTTCAGGAATCAGGCAGAAAGGAGACAACTGGAGCTCTTTCTGAGTAATGTGACCATGCACATGAAAAGTTATTTAAAAAATGACCAAAGTGTGGAAGAAAAGAGGCAGGGCTAGTCAGCGCAGATAAAAATGGAGTTTTCCAAAGTCCAGCACATGCCCTGCACTCCAAGTCCCTTTTGTCCCCAGTCAAGGGCGGCTTTTCTCCTGCCACTCTGGGGCTATGAAAAGGGCTACAGAAGGTCTGACAACTGTTTGACACCATCATGGGGAAAACTCTTTGTTAGGTGGAGAGCAGACACCGTGTGTTGTGGATGATTTCACTACTCATTGTTCCCCTCTGTGCCAGTGATAGGCATCATATGACAATCTTACACTAGGTGATCATGAGGTCAAGCTAAGAAAGAACTCTTGCCCTGGATAGGGAGCCCTTATCTGCCTCTCCTCTCCTTCCAAAGCAAAGGGCAAGGGGCCCGTGTTACTGCTAATGCCATTCTCTCTGCGTGCATGGTGCAGGGGGACCTCTCTGGTTTTCTTGCCAATGTGGGCTGTTTGGAGAGGAGAAAATGGCTTGTGGGTGTGAGAGGAAGGGGAACCTCCCTAGCCAGGACCTTGTGGGCAGCTTGCAGGAGCCCAGACAATAGCCCATGCCATTGTCCAAGGACTTGATGCTGCAGATCATAAGCTCAAAAGGAAAATAGAAGGGAGCATGAGAAGCTTATGTGTGCAAGCATGTGTGAACATGCACACACGCATGCCTTCATGTAAAATCCATCTAAACTCTGCCTTTCTATCAAAGGGTCAAATGTACAGCAAGAACCAGATATCAATTCAAAGGGCTTCCCCCGCCACCAGAACTAAAATCTTAGCACAGTAGTAGAAATTTGAGGACACCAATGGATGACACCTAGCCTTAATTTCCGCAAGACTTTGTTGGCACTGAAAAGGAATCATGAACAATTGGGCAGAAAGGGTGTGTAAACCCACAAAGCAATGCTGATATAGACCCTGGCTAAGCTGGAAGTAGTGGGCACATTTCTCCACTTTTTCTGAATCTGCCTGCAAGGGTAGAACTTACCTATCGGCTCATGAAAGTCCCATGAAGGGCTGAGGGAGCACTGGGGCTGAAAGAGATTCCACAGGTAAATTCCACAGGTGGATGGTTGGGTCCTAACTTCACCAAAGCAGCCCCTTTTCAACCATCACAGGTGAAATATAATTGAAGGACACAGCACCAATAGGGTGATGCTCCAGGTAGATGCAAACGAAGTAAGAGGTGCCTGGGCAGGCAACACCTTTCCTCCAGCCCGTGATCTCCTCAGGGTCCCTTCCTTCACCACACATGTCAAGGTGGGTCTGGAGGGAATCCTGCTCAACAGGAGGAAGGGATGAAGGCACCGACAGAGAGCAGCTTCCACCCAGTCACCTGTCTCCAGCCCTGGCTGTCTGCGTTTGGGTAGAGCAAGTGTGAGAAGTGGGGCTGCTCCTCCAGCCGCCCTGCCCGACCTCCACTTGGTCCTCTCTGTCAGCTCGTGCTGTGGGAGTGCAGGGAAGGGCAGCCACCTCTTCTGCGGGGACGCTGATCCCTTGCTACCCCTCAGGATGGAGGCTGCTCTTGGGCAAGTACTGCCCAGAGAACCACAGCCCAGTGCAGCAAGCAGAACCACAGCCCCAGTGAAATATGCCCTGGTCTCTCAATGCAAGATGCAGTAGGAATACACATCTTTCACAGGATTTTGGAAATTTGAGGGAAACGGAAGCAAACACAAGATATGCAAAACAGTATGGTCCAAACCTGTTTGAGAATAGCTGTGGATACACTGGTGGTACCTTTGCTCAGTTAACATGTGAAAAGAAAAATTGTTCCCTTTCCCCCAACCACATATAGAAAAGCACTTAAGAGTTCAAAGGTAAAGCTTGTCACACTCCAAATACAAAATGGTTTACTTTACATGCAGCAAAATATACAAGAAGTGAATTCAAAAACAAACTTAATTCGATTCATATATTCGCTTGGCACAACTGCAATTCAGTTTTAAAAAAATATTTGAAAAATACTGAAACTGACCTGAATTCAAGTATAACGGTTTCTTCAACAGAAACATTATCAATGCATTACACGGAATATATTGAAGCAAAATGCCTTCTTGAGTTTTTTCCTTTAAATTTCTGTGTTTTCAAAATACAGTTTTAATGCCAACACAACTCACAATTGTATTTTTAAAATGAATATTATTGCATTGTTTTTGCATATCTTGTGGGACAGAAAATGCAAAGTTACTGATTCTCGTTTCAGAAGCAGAGACAGTGGTTTGTTTTTGCTTTCAAACAGCCCCAGATTCATCTCTCCCCACAGTTAAACCAGAAAGGGGGCACCATGGACTCAGTCATGTGCACAGGCACACTGTGTGGGTGCATAAACACACAGATGACACACACACGCAGACGACACACGCAGGTACGCGCACGTGTGATACATAGTCCCACAGACTCTCATGCTACCTCTCCCCTGCACCCACCCATATGCCCAGCATAAGGAGCCCAGCTCAATCGCCCACGTGTGCAACGTGTATCAAGTTCATTGCCAATTACTTTTCAATTATAAAGCCAAACCAAACCAGAAAAATAAAATTGTTACTACCTAAGAAAATTATAACAAATTATTGGGCGTACACGATGGCTGGTAAAACTTGCAGCAGCTTCTATTGGATGCTCCCTCCATGGAAAAGGAAACACAACGTTTAAAGAACACAAAACCAAACCCGAATTACACATGAGAAGTGAAAACAGTAAGGCGGGTGGCTACACGATTTGTAATTGCTCTCCTTCCTCCTCTTCCTCGGGAAAACAAAAAATAAAATAAAACCCGAAAACTGCAACATGCTGTCAAAGAAAAACGTCAAACCAGGAAACCAAAGCGCGCACGGCAGAAGCTGGGCAGCACCTGGCCTGGCGGCGCAGCCCGGGGGTGGCGAGGGCTGACCGCGGGGCTGGAGCTCGTGCCGAGCGGAGGTGGAGCGGCTGCCGCGGTGCCCCGGCGGGGCGAGGCTGCCGCGTGCCGCCTCGCCTCGCTCCTCGCTGGCTGCGGCGGGCGGGGCTCCTAGCTGGAAGTCGCGCCTCGCCCCCTGTGCAAACCCCAGGGCCCGGGCTCTGTGGACAGTGAGGCTCATACAGAATATGTGCAAAGCACTTTTCTTTTCTTGCTTTCATTTTCTTTTCCTTTCCTTTCATTTTTTTACAAGCAAGGTTGAAAGCCACCCGTTTGCTCCGGGGTCCTTTTGGTGAGGGCGCCCGCAGGGACGCGGTGCGCGCCCAGGCGCTGGCCGGCTCTCTGCGCGCCTGGCCTCGGCCTCCTCCTTCCCCGGCCAAGCGGCCTCTCCGCACCACCCAGCTCTTCTTCTCAGCCCTAGAAAAATGAATGAAGACGCTGTTCCGGTTAACTCCAGGTCACGAGAACAGTGAGGCACTTCTGAAACGAACCCATTAGGAACATTGAAAACAAATAAAAAACCCGCGTCTCCCCAGCCCTGGCGACTACAGGCTGCTGACGTAGACCCTGCTGTCCTCGAGCTCTTCGTCGCTGCGGCCCAGCGCCAGGGCGCGCGCGCAGCTCTCGTCCTCTTCGCCCCCAGCCCTGTCCTGCCCCGGGTCCCTGCAGTGCACAAAAGGTAAGAGGGCGCCGTTGGGGCTCTGCGGGGCGCCCCCACTGAGGATGTTGTCCGCGGCGTTCTCCATCTCCTCTATGGTCATGTCGCAGGCATCGGCCAGCTCCTGGGTTGTGACCTCGATGAACTTGGGATCTTGAGCAAACTGCCCCAGTCCTTCCGAAATCAAGACCTGGTGGTGGGGGAGAGAAGACAGAAGAGTGACATGGACACCATGGACACCGGACCTCAGCTCTGATGGAGGGCTAAACTTTGGGGCTGCGGGCTACTAACTTCAGGAAGATTGTGTGTCTCTCTGTGTGCATATATGTCCAGGTGCACGTATATGTGCACACACGCATGCAGGTGTGTGTGTATGTATATGTGTGTGTGCATGTATGCGTCTACATGCAGGTGTATATGTGCACACATGTCCACATGTACATTTGTATAAGGACCTGTGAGTACATTTGTGTGTGTGTATGTCTGTGTGTGTAGGAGGGTTGCTCACGGGAAAGGAGCAGAGATGGAGCATTGGACAAGGAAATAGGGATGCATAGACTGCAGAAGAAGAAGTTTCAGTTGGAATATCCAAAGCTGTCATCAAATATAGAAAAATGTGGCTCCAAGTGGGGCCCGGGGGCTCCGCTCTGCCATCTCACAGGCACAGCCCAGTTGCCCTTTTCATTTCTCCTCATTGGCACCCCAGACATCTTTCATATTATTCTTTCCAAGAAACCTTCATGTCCTTTGGTGACACCTTTAACCCGAGCTTCTGCCCCAGATCATCTGTCTGGCTGCCCTTCCAGGGCTTTGGATCCTTGAGTAGGATGTGTGCAAAATGTAGAGCATGTGCCCGCCTTTGCTTCTGCTTGGGAGGGCCAGCAGGTGATCTCAACCACTCCACCCTTCCTACCTGCTGTCTTAATGACAGGCCAAGAGAAAGGTCAGCTCCTGAGCTAAGGAGTGGGAGAAGCAGCTGCTGCACCTGGCCCATTCTTCTCCCAGGTATCTGTTCGTCCTTCTCTGCTGCATTACTCTTACTTTTTCTTCAGAGCTCCCGTCCCTTATGCTGCCTTACAAGCGTGTTTACTCATTATCTGTCTCTCCTCAATACAATGGGAGCTCACAAGAGCTGAAAATTGCACCCACGTGGGGTGGGCACACGGTCAGGTCTCCAGAGAGCTTTGGAAGGCAAATGAGGGACAGCCAAGTTCAAGTGAAGCCGCAGCCTTTTAGAGTCAGAAGGGACCTGAGCGGTGGTGCCACGTGGCTCCCCTTCCACACAGTGGCAGAGCTGCCTCTGCTTGCGCATGTGCAGAATAGAGCAGGTGGTTGAAAACCCTATGAGGGTCATTATGAGTTGGACACGACTCGATGACAACTAACAACAACAACAACAACAACAACAACAACAAAGTTTGGGAGAACTGTGTGGCCAGGGCTTCTCCAAGGCACTGCCCTCTGCCACCTGGCAGGCTGAGGGCCTCACTCTGTCCTGCAGTGCAGCCCTCCTGCTCACGGGGTAACCTGCCGGAACTGCCCACTCGGGATTGAGATGAGCATAGCCTCTTAAATTACCTCCTCTCTTGGCTTACTTTAACTCCCTGCAGTTCTCCTATGAAACGGTTTCTAGTGGCCTTGCCATCCTGGCTAAGAACACACCTCTGGGTTTGCTCCAGTCTGGCAAAGGTCCCCTATGATGCGCTCCAAGACTGTGCCAGATATTCTGGCAGGGTAGAGGACGGAGGACCCCAAGCTCTGCGGCTGTAGATAGATGGCTCTCCACCCTGACTGCGCGGAAATCCTCTCAGAGCTTTGGGAAATCTCAGTTCAGTGTGTCAAATCTCGTTCAATGTGTCGCTTCCCTGGCTTCCAGGATGATTCTGCACAGTCAGGGCTGAGCACCGGGAGCCTGGGCCCTCTGTGTCAACACCACCAGGCCCAGCGCTAGGCCAGCTTTCAGGGCGCACTGAGGGCGGGGTCCACCACTCAGCGTTTCCTTCTCCCTCTGCAGCATGCCAGCCTCCAGGGCTCAGGTGGTCATAGGTCTGGGCGGGCCAGGCTCTCCTGCAAGGTCTTTCTGGCTCATCCACGTGACCTCCAAGGTACCATGCGTTGGGCAGAGCCTGCGCACCCTGCTCCCCCTGGCTCCGGGGCCTCTCCCTCCCGGGAGCCGTGCAGCGCTGAGTCACCTACCGCTTCTACCAGGCTGCTGGCGCTGCCGTGGAACTGTCGCCCCGGGGCCCCGGCCTGGCTGGGCACGGTGAGGGAGACCGGCCGGGCTCTCCGGGCAGCACTGCTCCCTGCGCAGGACGTGGACTCCTCGGACCAGGAGCTGCAGTGGATGGACGGGAAGCTGCTGTTGAGTTTCTCGCTGGACTCGGCTCCCTCCAGGCGCAGCGTGGGGATGGGCCCTGGGGGCCACACGCGGCTGCTGGGCGTGGCGGGGGGCGTGACTCCCGGTCCCGGGCAAGCGCTGGGGGGATGGCTTCTCTGGAGGAGCGGGCTCAGGCCCGCCACTGCCAAGGCCTGGGGACACAAGAAGGGAGCGTCACCGGGAGGAGCAGGCCCAGGGCCTACTTTGCAGCCGGCGTTTCCATGAGTTCCATGGGTCTGGGACTCACGCGGCCCTCGTCTTCACCCATCTGGATGCTGTCTCACCGACGCCTCAGTCTGCGCGACAGCGCTTCCCTCTGGCTTTGGGAAGCTGCGACTGCGCGCAGTATAGATCATCTGCTTTTAGTCTGGCCCTGGCACCTATGATCTCTGTTCACTCGCTCTTGGCTTTCTCATCAGTAGAAGAGAGGAAAGTGATGCTTGTGTCATCTGTAGGGCCAGAACACCAACGCCCTCTCTACCTATCTACTGGTGGGGCCCTTGTGAAGTCAAGTGAAATAAAGCCTGTAAGGTAGTTTC
>VMDO01002111.1:6403-98451 GCA_007922755.1 Pedetes capensis
CCAAAGACATATAGAAAAATATTACCAAGTAGATGATAGAGAAGACTTAGATTGGGGAGGGGAAGGAATTCAGGAAGGTGTGGGGGGGGACTTATATGAATAATGTACATCGAAATGCATATATGGAAATGTCACAATGAAAAGCATGTCTGAATGAATCACATTAAGGTGTACATTAAAAATTTCCAATTAAAAAAAGAAAAATGAAAATGTGAATTATTTGATGAATTTATATTATTGATAATCATACTCAATAGAGGCAAGAGGAAGCCTAGGAACCAAGAGCAATACAAAAGAACAGTATGTCCCCAGAAATCTGAGTCTTAGGGAGAAATGCTAACAATAGAAGGACTGTTTTAGGTTTGTACCACAAGAAAATGAAAGATAGATAGCTCCAGGTTCTAGAAAGATAATCCAGTTTTCCCCAAGAACAAAAAAATTTACCCAGTTGCATTTTATTTTGCTTTTTGTTGGCACAATAGCTTCAAACCAGAAAGGACAAAGCCATTTTTTCCCCAAGGGACCATGAAGGGGGGGGGGAGAACCAGCAATTACTTAAATTAAGTGCATATTTCTTCATTAATACACTTAGTAAATATGTATTCAACACAAGCCATGTTGCCAGGAATTGGGATACAGTGGTGAACAAAACAGGCAGGGTTGCCCTTCCTGGGGCTTATATCTCAAGTGGGTAGATATAAACTAAACAAGGAAAAACATTTTGTTAAATGCTACAGAGAAAATAAAAGTAGGATAAAATGATGGTGATGGCAGTGATCAGCTCGGGGACACTTCATGATCTTTGAGCAGAGGCATGCATGGCAAGAGAAAGCCAGTCATGCACACAACTAGAAGAGAAGCATTCTAGCTGGACACGAAAATTAACCTGGCATGTTTAGGTCCCAAAAGGAGACCATGTGGCTAGAGAGTAGTTATTTGAGCAAAAAAGTGGCAGAAGGTGAGCTCAGAGAGGTAGCTGGGGACAGATCACACAGGCCTTGGTAAGGTCTAACAGTGGGAGACCATGGATGGCCTTAGGCAAGACACTATCAGATCTGACTTTCATGTGTAAAAGGCAACTCCAGCTGCTGAGCAGAAAATAAACTGAGAGGAGATAAGGAGTGTGAGACCAGTTTGGGATGGAGGGATGATGCTGAAATAGACTTTGCAAGAGATGGCAGAAGCTTAGATGAGGAGGGTAATAATGCAAAAGGAGTGCTGAGCAACATTGCAGAAGAACAACCACTCACATTATACGTGGTCAAGGATGATGGTAGAGGGTGAAAGAAAGGAATCAAGGGTAACTCCCAGATTAGGCAATTGGGTAGACAGTGGTGACGTTTACTGAAGTAGGGAAGAGCTAGAGATGCGGCCAGAGGAACATGAATACTGACTAAGACCTACTAAGCCTGAGACACCTATACATCCCACTAGTCATGTTGACCAAGTAAATGAATGAAGCTGAAGCCACTTAGATCATAACTTAAGATATAGATTTTGGGGTCAGTGGCATACAGGCAGTATTTATAGACATGCACTGGATATGCTCACCTTGGGAATAGTACAAAGAGACCAAGATGAGGCCCAATGCCCTCCCTAATCGTGGAGATTCAGGACAAGGCTAAAGAGAACCTGGCTAAAATATCTGAGATGAAAAGGACCATGAAATGAGAGAAAAACCAGGAACTACAATTCCATCATGATAATTAAGAGATTTACATCACACTTTATATAAATTCTCCAAATCTTTTCTCATACTTTATTTGACCTTCAGGGCTGGGAATTAGCTCAGTTGGTAGAGTGCTGTTCTGTGCTCTGAGGCCCTGGGTGTGATCCCCAGAACCACAAAAATGGGAGAAGGATCCGACAGCCCATTCCCAAAACAATCCCAAAGCATCAGCCACTGAAAACCCTATGAATAGCAGAGAAGCACTGACATAGTGCCTGGCATGGTGCAGTGTTGGGGGTGTTTCATTCTGTTGTATATAGAGTCGCTATGAGGTGGACCCAGCTCTACAGCACTTAACATTCAGACTTAGATTTGTTATTTGCCTATTGTGATGGAAGCTTGATATACACTCTGCCCTACAGAGCTCTGAAATCTAGATCCTCTGATGAAGCCAAATAAGCTTAATTTCTTATTGTCAATCCATTGTTAGAAGCTGGGTGGAACACTGTCTCAAAAAGAATCCAAGTTAAGCAAGGAAAAAAATTAGGATTATTAGTAATATGAACTGGAACATGGCCATACATATTAATGCACTATCCTCATACTAGATACATTATAATGAAAAGACGACAATTTTACCACCCTCACCAGTGGTTTTATATAACAGACTAATTAACTGTAAACGTACACTGAAAAAAATATTAAAACACTATGCCAATTTGAAGTATCATTCCTACTTGAAGTAGCTGCCAATTCAGACAGACAGATAGTATCAGTTGCCACCTTTAGGGATTTAAGCACATGTGAGATGAAAGGAGGATTAAGAGAGAGAAATGAGAGGGCTGGCAAGCTTTACTTATAGCAATTTCCTGTGAAGAAAGATCAGGACATACTAGTCTCAAAATGGCTTTCATCTTGTTGCTCTCAGAAACCAAAGGAAGATCTAGTGGATGCTACACAGATCACATCTACTCTGCAGGTAAACCATTAGCACTCTGGACTTGAATGCCAGTGATCCATATCCACTCCAGGGGCACAAATCCCCACAGTTAACTGCAAGCCCATTTTGAGAGGAGATGCAGTGTTTTTCAGATGAATGGTGAGAGCCATTGGTTCTACCACAATATGGCATATATGTTTTTAAAGATTGCTGCACTATGCAAAATTATGCAAGAAAATACACAAAACTTATGGCATTGGGGTATGCACTCAAAACTTTCCTCAACAACACAATAAAATTAAAAAGGAGGAGCTTCATTAAAATGTAGCACATTTTTACATGTTAAATGGTTGAGAAATATATAAATTCTACAGTAAGTATGGCACACTATCTGGAAAAGATCTGGAGTTTGTATATGGAAGTGGCTTTCAGGAGGATTGTAACCTGTGAGTTATAGTCAGGATGGAGCACTGTCTACTGGCAGATGGAAAGTTATGGCCCTAATGCATGTGGTAAACTGAGATAGCTGACAAGTATCTGACGTGTATGCATGTGTGTGTGTTGTATATTCTAAACGTCTTTGGCTGCATCAAGTTTGAGATTCACCTAGTGTTTCTCCAGAACAAAACTGAGCATACCCAAATGTGAAATTTGAGTTATACTAAAATTGTTCCCTAATACATCAGTCACACTGGGACAACTTTGGATTTACTTAATGAGCAGAACTCACTGTATAAAATTCAAGCCTGGTGCAATAGGAACTAATCAATAATAGTTGTCACCTACTGAGAACTTAAGGTCTGATGCAAATTTTCTTTGTCAAATGTTACAACTAACTCATAGAAAGGTTAATATTTACAAAAGAGGACATCAGGGCTCAGAAACAAAAATGTTTCCCCAAATCATACATACATGAGTGGTGAAGGCAAGACTTGAACCAGGCTGGCAGGCCTCCAAGGCCTATACTCTTCAACATTGTATCTATAGCCTCCCTAAGAGATTATTACTTGTAAGGGACAATTTAGTCACTCGATGCATTCAGTGATTCTGGATGTCTCTTTTATATCAAAGCACATGATTCACCATAAAACCATGTTGTAGCTTTATCACAAATGCAGAAAGACGGCTGAAATGCCATCCAAATAGAATAGCAGACACATGTGTTCAAGGAGGGAAATCATGGGGGGATTGGGGAATTAAAACTAGGGATTACCAAAGTCCCCCTGGAGGAGAGATGGTTTAGCACAGCATGTTGCTTCTGTTGTTAGGTGCCATCAAGTCTTGTCCCACTCATAGCGATCCTCACAGGCTGATTGTTTCAGGATTGTACTACCACATCCTTGTCCCATTTTTGCAGTGCTGGGGATCAAACCCAAGTCCTCAGAAAGTGCAGAGCAGCATTCTACCAATTGAGCTAAACCCCAACCCAGCACAGTAGGTAGCTGATGCCAAAATCTCCTAAGGACACCACTGCACTTGGAACCAGAAGGTAGACCAGAAAGAACATCTCAGAGTTATAAGAGAATTTTAGACCATTCAGGGGTCCATCTCCAACAGTGGCACCATGTGGTAGCAAAAGGTAATTGCATTTTATTTATATTTATGTATGTATAAATATATAAATAAAACTGTATTTTATTTATAAAATACTATGTGGCCAACACTAGGAAAATGTGCTTTATAGTCCCAAAACAGATCCTTTGTATCAGGATACTTCGATGAAAATGACATGATGAAATTTTTTATTGATGTGACTTTGAAAAGTGAAGTTGTTGCCATCAAAAAAGTCACCAAAATTAACATATTATAGAAACTACAACTGCATAGGCTCAGGTTGGTTGGTATATTTGGAAATCTACACTTATTTTGTATTTTGAATATATCTCTTCATATCTGTTATCTTGCAAAATTTATTTAGCTTCCCCAAGCCTCATTGCTTCATTTGTAACCAAGAGGGTTATTATGGGGATTAAGGTAAATAATATATGTAAAACTCTGAACACAAGTGCTTAATAGATTATCATAGACTGGGTGTTGCACCCTGCCACAATTCATTTGCTGCAATCTAATTCTCAATGCATTGTACCTCAAGACAGATCTTGAAATGTCTTTTTTGATGATGAATGCAACCCTATTTCTCTTCAAGATGTCATTCCTGACATAGACCACATGATTATCAGATTCAAAATGGCCAGTACCACTCCATTTTAGCTCACCAATGCCTAGAATGTCAATGTTTATGCATTCCATTTCACTTTTGACAATTTCTAATTTTCCTAGATTCCTGCTTTGTACATTCCAAGTTCCAAATATTAATAGATATTTACAGTTGTTTCTTCTCATTTTGAGTCATGCTACATCAGCAAATGGAGGTCCCAGGAACATTACTCCATTCCCATTATTAAGGTTGACTACTTTAAGGAGGAAATTCTTCCCCAGTCATCTTTTGAGTGCCTTCCCACCAGGGGGGCTCATTTTCCAGCACTATATCTAGCGGTGTTTCTCAACAAATCATTGCTTGGTTTAAAGTTAGGAAAGTGTGCATTAGAGATGTATCCTTTCACCATACCTCTCCAATCTCTATGCTGAGCAAATAATCCAAGAAGCTGGACTCTAGGAAGAATAGTATGGCATCAGGATTGGAGGAAGATTCATGAACAACGTGTGTTATGCAGATGACACAATTCTGCTTGCTGAAAGTGAAGAGGATTTGAAACATTTCCTGATGAAGATCAAAGAACAGAGCCATCAACATCAAGAAAACAAAAATCTTTACAACTAGGTCAATAAGCAACTTCATGGTAACTGGAGGAAAGATTGAGGTTGTGCAAAATTTTGCTTTACTTGGTTCAAAAATCAACACCAACAGAAGGAGCAGTCAAGAAATCAAAAGATGCATATCACTGAGAAAAGCTGTGGCAAAAGAGTTCTTTAAAGTGCTGGAAAGTAAGTAGGTCACACTGAAGATTAAGGTGTGCCTGACTCATGCCATGATATTTTGTTGCAACATAGGCTTGTGACAGCTGGACACTGAATAAGGGAGACAGGAAAAAAAAACTGATGCTTTTGAATTATGGTGCTGGACAATGTTGAATATCCCACAGACTGCCAAAAGAACTGACAGATCTGTCCTAGAGGAAGTGCCACCAGAGTGCTCCTTGGAAGCAAGGATGGTTAGACTGCATCTTACGTATTGGGACATGTTGTTAGGAGAGACCAATCCCTGGAGAAGGACATCATGTTTGGGAGAGTGGCAGGTCAACAGTAAAAGGAAAACCCTCAATTTAATGAAGTGACATACTGACAGCAACAATGGGCTCAACCATGAAAAAGATGGTGTGCATTGCACAATGTTCGGCAGTGTTTCCTTCTGTTGTACATAGGGTCACTATGAGTCAGACCTGACTTGACTGTACCTAACGACAACAAAATTCTCAATGCAATGCTATTAGGAAGTGATAAGACTGCTATTTATGAGGAAGTGGCTCTCACCAGACACTGAATCTGCCCAAGCCTTGGAGGACTTCCCAGCATCCAGAACTTTAAGAAATACACTTCTGTTCCTTATAAACCACCCTACTTATGGTCCTTTGTTATAATAGTCCAAATAGATGAAGACATAGGTAATAGCTTCCGCTTCAGCTATATTCATCACTTCATTAGACAAAGGGCAAAAGTGGGACAGGAACCCCAACTCACGTTTTACAGGGGTAATGTCAGAACTTCCCATACAGTAAGAAACTGGATAAAGCCTTTCCAAAGAGGAAGAACCAAGAATAATTCTCACTTGTATAAAAACAGTGGTTCTAAAAATGCAGTCCAGTTCCTTTCATTAGTGCCTGCCTTCTGAAAGCCTGCCTTGACTTCCTCAACTTTGAGGAAACCAAGGGCCACCAAAACACATAGAGTCAATTCCAAAATGACTCAAAGAACATAGGAAATCAGAGAAAATAAGTTAGCTGCAGTCCCAAGAAAACTTTAAAGCAGCAATTGTGGCCTGTTCCATCATATCCTGCCCCTTGTATTATGAAAAACAAAGTACTATTAGGAGACCAGGGGCTATGGTTGGCCTGAAGGAAACCCAGTATTACTCACTGTGACCAAGGCAACTGTTCTCAATAGCACATTTTTTAAAATGTAAATGGGTACAGAGACTCAAAGTCAGTATTTCCAGGGTATGAAACAGATTTCCCCATTTTCAGGTTGTCATAAATCAGATATTAAATTCAGAAGAATAAATCTGGATCAGGAAATTTCCTCTAGTTAAGCACAGCCCCTTCTATGGGAGCCCCATCTTGCTCCTTGGCTCCTCTTCTACACTAGCGATACATCTTTTCCAGCTCAGATCAACTGACTGTGTACCTTGGCACCAGGCTGGTCACATCTCACCCCTCCCCAGACAGAGTGACTGGTTCAGAGATGAGCACAATGTCCAATCAATCAGCAAGCCCCAGTGAGCACATGTTCACTTCTGTGGCAATAAGGACAGCAGGTCTTGCCCCATGCCACTGGAAGCAGAAAGGTAAAAAATTATGTTTACACAAGCACTGCGCTACTATGAAAGGTCATCATTTCTAGGAACTGATCTCTGTCAGAGAGCAGGGGACAAGACAAAGAAAGGAGGGAAAACAGATCTGGCCATCATCTTTAGACTGCATTGCTCTAGCCACACCTGAGCTATACATTCTCATGGGACACACAACATGTGCCATTAAATGTGATGTTTCCTTCCCCACATGCCTTGACTGGGCCACCTCTATGTTGCAGATGTCTTCTGTGAAGTATCTTCATTATTCCTCCCCGATTATCAAAAACCTAAAAATCCATTATAAGCAAGGTTCTTAGCCAAGGGTGGTGATGCATGCCAGCAATCCCAGTGATTCAGAAGGTGGAGGCAGGAGGATCACAGGTTCAAGGCCACAGGTAGGCTGTGAAACTTATCAAGACTCAGTCTCAAGATAAAAATTTTTAAAAATGGGCTGGGGATGCATCTCAGTGAACAGTACTTGCAAAGTACACACAAGGCCCTGGGTTCAATCCCTCAGTGCCAGAAAAACAAAAAACAAAACAAAACAAAACAAAACAAAAACTTCCAGAGGACATGCACACTCTCATTGTTATCCTCCACTTTTTATCCTTCATTGGAAACATGTTGGGGGCCCAGAAAGCCCCTTGTGGGGCCTAGCTCAGTTCCTGCTATCTATACAGGTGGTCTCAGAAAATGTCTAATTGACCAATGGTGTTGATACAAAACAGATTTCCAGATCCCAGTGAAAGATATTTACTAAAAGGATCATTTGTCCATCACAAAGATTGAGGAGGTGGGAGCAATTTCCTCTCCTTTATAGTTTTTTTATCAAGAACCACCACCATGGCAATATCAACTGTAATAAATAGGTGACATTTATTGAGTGCTTATGGTATGTAAGTCTTCTCCATAATATCTTATTTCATCTTCACCACAAATTCATAAGATTACCCCCGCAATCCCATTTTTAATCAAGAAAACAAAAGCTCAGAGATACAATGTGACTTGTGTAAGGTCACCAGGAAAATAAGGGCAGAACAGTGATTTGAACACTGGTTCCTTGGCTTCAAGGTACTGTTAACTACTGCGCTGTGCTAGCTCATAACATCACAGCCTCACAACCAATGTGGAGAGGCGATCGGATGCCAAGATGTCATGGTTGCTGTATCTCACAGAACACTTTTCATGTAAAGAGCTCATAATTGCTAAGATGATACCACAATAATTTTATTGATTAGATAAAGCTATCTTTCAGAACACTTTGAAAATGATAGAGATCTAAGATAATTTTAAATTTCTATTAAAGGGCTGCATAAGTGTGATCATGACATGAATGTAAATAGTCATTTCACTGATATAATTAATATCCATCATCTTCACAAGTGCTGCACAGGAAGTACATTAAGCCTAAAGTCCAGATAATAACAATTAGATACCTCCTTTATAAACACAACCAAATAGCCAGGAATGGTGACTCACACCTGTAACCTTAGCAACATGGGAGGCGGAGGCGGGAGGATAGCAAGTTGAAGGCCAGAGGTAGCATGTGTAACTTAGTGAGATTCTGTCTCAAGATGAGATAAAAAATAAGAAAATGGGCTGGGGGTCCAACTCAGAGGTAGGGTGCTTGCAAAGTATGTTAGGCCCTGCGCTCAGCCTCCCAGTACTGCAAAAGAAAGAGTGGGGGGAAGGGGAGGGGCAGGGAGAGAGATGGAGGAGAAGGGATGGGGAGGGGTAAGGAGGGGGAAAGGAGGGAGGGAGGGAGGGAGAGAAAGAGAGATCCATCTAAGGAAAGGCTGATGAAGGAAAGGGAGGGAGGGAGGGGGGAAGATCCCTGATAAAACTGAGATTTTTGAGAACTGAAGAGCCCATCAAGTGAAGAATGAGATGGAATGGGTGTTAGTGAATGACAGTCAGCATTGAAATCTGCTTTGCAAAAGGTTATGCACACTCCCAGTGGTGTGGACTCCTATCATACTTGCCTGATCATGGTTAAGGCCCTGAGGGCCAGCAGCTCTGAGTCTGTGGTTTAGACTTAGAATCTCACACCTCCAAGCACATCCCAGGGCAATGGCACACCGAAACAACTGTGCTTCAGAGACTCCAACAACTGCTTGACACAATGTGTTGTTTTTTTTCACTATTCAAAAAACAAAAGGGGGGGGGGGCAAATATTTATGGTTTCTCCCAGCATGCCAGTGTTCCCTCTGAGTAAGATGAGAAATACAAGTGTATTATATGGACATCTGGTCTCAGAGTTACACGTGAGAAGGTATAAAGGGGAGGGGACCAGAGCAGGGACGATTCTGACATTTACAGGTGTGTTTTATAAAGACTGGCTTCTAGAGTCAAACCAAATATTTCACCTGGGGTTCAACCACAGTAACTGTAACCTGTCCAACCATAAGAGTAAGGATGATTTTTTATCTTTGCCAAATATGCTTGCTTTAGATTCTAACTCCTGTATCAAATATGACTTTGTTTAGAAAACACATCCAGTGTTCTGCAGAGACTAGCAGGACAGCTGCTAGTAGCTTCTGCCAGCCAGTGTATCCTGTGCCTCCCCTCATGAGCCTCCATCCTCCTTGTAATGACATGTCCATCAGATGGGCCAAATTCTTCAAGCATGGAAGTAGATCGCCTTGAGTTCCCCATAACCTGATATGACCAGCCAGATAACACTTTGGCCCATGACTAAAGGAATGGAATGAGATGGGAGTGACCTTGGTAACCACCATCACAGCCATTCTCATGAGTCTAAGATTCAGTTCTGATAAACGTCTACTAGAGCAATTCTACCAGTAGACTACCAAAACCTTCCAGGAATAACTCTCCACAGTGACCCTCAAGACCTTCTTATACCTTGTTCTGACATATCTTCAAAGATGTGTGCTCATGAGAAAAAAAAATTCACAGAAATATGCAAAAACAGACACCCATCTTATATAGGGAACATTGTTGGTTGGTTGTTGGTAGGTGCCATCGAATCGGTATCCGACTCATAGCGACCCTCATAGGGTTTTCAATGGCTGACTACTTCGGGATTGCCTTGGGAGTGGATTGCCAGGTCCTTCTCCCATTTTTGTGGTGCTGGGAATTGAACTTGGGACCTCAGAGACTGCAGCGCAGCGCTCTACCAACTGAGCTAAATCCCAGCCCACATAGGGAACATAAGAAACACATTTTATAAAAATGTTAAGAGATCACCAGGTGAAAAGGTTATGATTTTTGTTTCATTATGGTTTTATTTTATTCCCCTCAAATTGTTTCACTTTTATAATTTTGAAAATAATCCCTTTAAGATATTCAACGATAATGATAGAATCTATTTGTCAAAAATGTTTATTCACAGCAGTTAATACAGACTTTAGGTTATGATGTCCTGGTTAACTATAAAAGTACATATTGGGGGCGTGAGGGGATGGGGATGGGGAGGACAGGGGAGAGAGAGAGAGATTGAGAGAGAGAGAGAGAGAGAGAGAGATCCATCTAAGGAAAGGCTGACTAACCTGGCCTTAGGAAGGCCAGGCACTGGGGTGCCTTGAGGGTCCAGGCAGCAGAACCTACCTAAGACATCAGCCACTTTCAGCCCTTGGATGTCTGGGCACTAGTGTCAAATGCCAGGGACAAAATTTATTGGTTTACTTTAGACCACCTGCATACTCCCTCCACTGTTGAGGGAAGGCCACTTCATCTGACAGTCTCCTTCTGACTACATGGGGCAAGGAAAGGGGAGCTCCCCAAAGGAAAACGGAAACACTAATAGTAAAGGAAAGGGCCATCAAGGCAAAGAAATAAAAACAACCAGTGTCTACCAAATATTAACTGAGTATCTGTGTGCTATCGGTTGTTGTTAGGTGACATGGAGTTGGGTCTGACTCATAGTGACCCTGTATACAACAGGACAAAACACTCCCTGATACTGTGCCATGCCTGGCAATTTATCAGTGCTTCTCTACTATTCACAGGGTTTTGATGGTTGATTGTTTCATTTGGGAGTAGGCTGCCAGGTCTTTCTCCCGTTTTTGCAGTGTTAGCGCTCAAACCCAGGGCCTCACAGCACACAGAGCAGCACTCTACCAAATGAGCTAAAACCTGACACTGCTATGTGCAATACACCCAGTTAAGTATACTCTTGACATTAATGTTAACTAGGTAGACTATGATTATTCTCATTTTACAGCTGATGAAATTGAGGTTGGAAAAGAGCACTGGCTTACTTATGTAACACAGGTAAATTGGGGGGTTGGGATTTACCACAATCCATTAACTTTAAATCCCACACTATCAGCCACTGTATGTACAATCTACCAATACTTTTCCATTGTCTTGTTATTAATATTCCATATTCATTCTCTAGGTGGGATGTCAAAGAAAACAAGCAAGGTCAAGTTAGACACTCACTCACCATGGCTCATAAAATGGTACCCCATCTGGGCCAGCAATAATACCATTCAAGATGAGAAAGGACAAACACAGCCACATTGAGGGAAATGGTGCAAATGGTACAAAGAAAAAGACTCAAGAATAGGATTTCACTTCCATTCTGTTATCAGAAAGAGAAGTGGGACCAAAATGCGAGATTGCTAGAGTCCAGAGAAACCCTAAGCACATTTCTCTAAGAGCTTCTCCTTCTGAGTCTGGCCTGGGTATATTTCATGGAAAGACAATCTGTCTGTTTCTAATCCACTTACATTTAATTTATTAAACCGTTCTGAGCCAACGTTATTTGAGTCCCAGAAAACATTATGGATCTATTTTATAACACTTAAAAAAAAAAAAAAAAAGCTACTTCCTTTTAACAAAAAAGGCCTATTTTGCATTGAGTGGTTTGACCAAAACCTCAAAAAAAGTAAAATTAATTCTAAATTCAGAACCAAAGATGACTAGGTCCACTCAAAACTCTATAAACTCTCTTTTCTCCTGTAACTTCAACACACATGGGCACTTAAATCTCAAGCAGAGGCCCTTCAAATGTTGACAACCAAACAAGAAAGTGTAGGATCTAAAAACAGGGGGAGGAGGTATTAAAGGCAGGAGACATGCCTCTCACTGTGTGACCTCCATGGACTCTCTGCCCCTCTCTGGGCCACGGTATTCCCTTCTGTTAAATACGGTGTTTATGTTCTTACCTCTTACTCCATAAGAGGCCTCCATAAGCACTACCAGGAAGTAAAAGATACTATAAAAAGGCTTGACCAAATATAAAGGAAATTTTCTATTATTATCATCACCATAATTGTACCATAAGTAGAAATAATTAAATTGGTATTGCAGGCAGCTTAACCAACACAAAAAAAGATGCATTTTCCCAGGTCCTAACAAAGAATGGGCATGCCAAAAAGATTTGCTGAAAGGTCTTTGTTTACAGGTGTCAGTAAACCCTTGCTTTCCAGTCTATGTGCCTACTGCTATGGCAATGGGTTGACTCGAGAACATGCATTTGTGTGTTCAAGAGTCTAAAATAGTCACAGCATAAATTGTGAACAAATTATCCAAATAAATCTACCTCCTGCCCTCAAGCTCAGTAATAAATATCTGCATTAGGCATGGCTTACACAAAACCCTGCCTTGAATTTGATCATGATGTAATTTTTTTTACAGGCTCAAATAAGGAAGGTTAATGATAGAGCAAATGTGAGGGGAAAGAAGCTAATTTGGGTGAAACATTAACTTGTTCAACTTTCAGACCGCAGCAGAAAATATGCCGGTCAATTTTGTGTCTTTGTATGGAGTCACACACAGACTGGCAATGGTTTCAAAATGAACTAGTAAATGAAAAAATAAGTCCTCCAAAAACTCAGAAACAATTTGTTCATTTTATTAAAAATGTATAGCAACATATATTATTCATCGACTCAAGTGACATACTTTCCTGTTGGGAGAACTAAATTGTGAGAATCCCATTTGTTTCCCCATGTATTCTATGGGACAATGCCAAGGGCAAGAAACTTCATATCCATAGCACATTTTCCACATATCACCATTAGTTGGAAGCAGCTCCCAAAAGAGGGATTGTATGCTCTGGGGATCACTAAGGGCAACAGTAATGCAGAAGGGCATTTTTACTAGGAAGCTGTCTCCCTCATCAACTTTTCTGAAGTCTTCTCCTTTTCTACTGTCCTGGAACTGAGAGCAGCTGGTGAGGGGCAGAGCAGGCAGTAGTATTTTGTTCTGAAGAACTGGAAACTAATTTAAAGCAGGAATCCCTTCTTCTGGTGCCCTCAAATGGGTGACAGAATCCCTGGACCACTGGTGCTGTAAACCAGGGTCAGCAAATGCTTTCTCACATAGATGGATAATAAATATTTCAGACTTTATGGGCCAAGAGACAAGGCAGGACATCACACAGTCACTTCACAATCAATAATCTTTTAAAGTATAAAAGTTATTATTAGTTTTCAGGCCATATAAAAACAAGTGGCAGGATGGATGTGGCCCATAAGCCATAGGTGAGAGTTAGCAGCCAGGTCTTCTCTAGACTTGGCTTATCTAAGGCAACTTGATGGGATAGAATAAGGTTTTAGAATGGAGCGTGGTCTGTTTTCTTTCCTCCCCACTATTCCTTTCCCCTTTTCACCCTGGGTTCACTTCCTCAGGACAAGAAAAACCAATACAGGAAGAAGCAAGAATCTCTTCCTGGCTTAACTAAGCAGAGAGGGGACAATTTAGGGAGCAGAAAGGAGGGAAGGATCTAGCAAAAAGAAAAGATGATGGGAGAAAATAGGAGGGGGAGGAGGGACAAGGAGGAGCAAGGAATGAGAGGGTGACGTCAAAGTAAACAGCCAAACTAATAGTTCAGGAAATAATAATAATAATACCAACAATACCAAAGAATGATAATAATACAAATGGGCTAGATTATTCATGTAATACTACTGACAATGTAAAAATCACTACAGAAAAAAGTTTGGACCTAAAGCATAATTGGGATGCAGGAGTTTATAGAAAAATAATCCCACAAAAAGATATGCAAGTAGAAGAGAGGCCTTTGGTGAGGGGGTGGGAGAGGGGGGAGGAGATGCACAAGAGGGTAAGGGGGAAGTTATCTGTGCAATGTACAATGAAACGCATATATGGAAATGTCACCATGAAATGCATGTCAGAAAGAAACACATTAAGTTGTACATTAAAAATTTCCAATAAAAAAAAGAAATCTAAAAATCTGTATGTGCAGTTCTCCCCACAATGGGGAAAAGAGGAAGGAATTCCTGTATAGGGACAGATGTAGGCAAAGCCTCCTCTCTGACACACTGTTAAAGGCCTCAGCAGGTGGGTGACAGGGTGGGGTCGAACCTCAACTCCGAAGCACAGATGTGTGAATACCCGTGCACTGCTCAGATGGGAACCTGGCACCCACACCAAGGCTGGGTGCTGGCAGGGGAAGAAAGAGCCTCAGATCCCCGTGGCTGATCGGTTAGATCTAAGAAGAGATGAATCTTGGCCCCCAGATTTGGAGTGGAGGCCCAGAAAAATAATAGGACTCCAAAGAAAAGGTGACTCCCTGGCAAGCTGGACAAACCAAGCATAAAATAAGGTCACAGAACACCCTTCACTCCAGAAGGACACACACAAAAAAACAACATAAAGATCCTATTTCCTCAGAGAGTAGCAAGGACACATGCCTGGTGGCTGAGAGAGAGCAAGTGAGTGAGAAGGAACCTTGCAAATGACAACAGGGCATGAATTAGCAGCAAGCTCTGAGGACCAGAACCAATGATCAGACAAGATGAGGGATATGCATACAGGTGTCAGTAGAGAGTGATGATTGAAGACCAGAGACTAGTCAGCAATACTGAGAGGGCTGACAAAGGAAGGACCATGGGAGACAACACATGCATGGCCCTCTGCTGTCTTCAGAATGTGGCACAGAAGCAAGGGGAGAAGCTAATGCTATACAGCTGTCATGAGGTAAAGATGGCTTGATTCAGCAGATGAGAACAATTGATGGCTGTCCATAGTTGGATCCCAGACACACCTGAGTTGGAGAAGGGAGGCGGGTAACAACTAAAGCAGTTAATGAGAAACAAAAACAAAGGCATCAGTGCGTTGGGATAAGATGCAGCTCTGCTAGCCTTCTGTGGGTCTCTGACAAACTATAGCCCCATGGATCCCTGGTTTACTGACACATGAAAGAAAGAACTGCCTATACTGCAGGTGGAAAGTTGGTTTCTTCCATGCAAGCCACATGCAATAAACCAGCAGCCATTCAGTAGAGTACTAAGGCAAAGAGGGTTCTGAGTCACCTCTTGGTTCTTAAGAAAGGATGCTACCATTGATTAATGCTGCTCCCCATGGGCCAAGAGGAAGGGGAAAGAATGGGGTACAAACACATCTTTCCTCCTCCTGGGCACTCATGTGACCTCTGAGGTCCTACTCAATTCAGAAAGTTAGCGGTTTTTCAAAATGTGTGATACCTCCTTCAGAAACTTTTCTTGGGAAAAATTCTCACTCAGAGTCCACCTTTCTGTGTGAAGCTAGCCTTGGCAAACCTGGGGCAAGATAGGAGAAGGTCACCCAGGGACAGAGACCCAAGAACTGCACTGTTTCTCCATCCAAAGACTCACAGTGAAGCAGGATAAATAATGAACATGGAGTCTACTCCTTTCAAGCAGGACATTGCCTGGCCTCTCTGGGACTTTCTAAGCTTGTAGGACACTTAGCCCCAGCAAACATTTGTGGTTGTTAAGTGCTATCTAGCCAGACCCAATTCAGAGTGACCCTATTTACAACAGAACTAAACACTACCAACATTGTACCATGCACATGACCTTTTTACATTTGAGCCCAATGTTGCAAACATTATGTTTCTACTCATTTTGAGTCATGCCACATTAGTAAAAGGTGGTGTGAAGGACTTTACTCCATTCCCATTCTTAAGGTTGACTCTAATGTGTGGAGGCAACTGTTTCTCCATCATTTCTTGAATGTCTTCTAGTCTGAAGGGCTCATTTTCTGGCACTGTTATTTGATGGTTCTTCTCTACTATTTAGAGAGTTTTCAGGGGCTATTTCATGTGTGGGTTGCTGGGTCCCTCTCCCTAGTCTGTCTTAGTCTGGAAGCTTGGTTGAAAGTTGTCCACCATGGGTGGCCCTGCTAGTATCTGAAATACCAGTGGTATAGCTTTCAACGCCACAGCAACAAGCAAACCCCTACAGCACAAGCTGACAGACGTATGGGAGCAGAGAACATTAGGGAGATAACATAAGGCACCAAATAGAGGATGTACACAGAATACAGAAAGCACTTAATAATTCCCCATTTCCCTCCTTCATGCACTGGGGACTGCATTTGCCAACAAGATAGCAGTCTATGGAATATCCTTTCTCTCTGAAATGTAAAATTACTTGTCCTTGGAATAATTCTTTTCTAAACTTTCAAAGTACATTAAGTTTAAAGCAATTAAAGAAAAAAAAAAAAGCAGTTGGTCTTGGACCGCCCTAAAAATTGCATAGGGAGTTTTCTAGAAAAGCTGATTGCTAGGCCCCGCGCCAGACTCCCTGGGCTGAGGCCTGGGAAATTTATGTTACCACAGTTCCAACACCCACTGACAGTCCAGATGACCAGTTCAGCAGGCACTTAAGATCTCCCTAGAAGGCTCATCCCCTTTGCCTTTTCAGGAAGCCCTTTCCTGACCACCAGAGACAACCCTGTAGCCATCTTCCACCCAGTCCTGTCTCCCTCCTACATTTGATTTTTTCCATAGCACTTTCTATTCATCCTGCTGTCTGTATATTTTACTTGTTTCTCTTTTCTTACCCCAGCCATCCTGGCCAGAAGCTTCACGGGGCAAGCTACTTCCCAGAGCCCAGCCCTGTGTCTGGTACACACTGGACACTCAGGAAGTATTTTTAGAGTGGTCTTTTCTGCATTCTGTTCTCATCTGACCTCAGAGGACACCAGAGGGAAGGTCAAAGAGTTGAGAAAGGTACCAGTTTGTGGTGGGTTATGTGATGATATGGTTGAAGAAACACTAATCTAGAGATTCTAAGTGTTGAGCCCCTGTGACATTTTAAGATAAGAAGGAAATAGATGATTCTCTCAAGTCCTCCTCTAACCTGGGTAATTTTCTCAACTAAATGACTAACTGATAGCACTGGGAATTTTCAGTGGCTTGGTAAAATATAGAGAGCCATGGGCTAATCCAGGAGCAGAGGGCTGGCTTAAACCTCTTGCCTTGGAGAACTGGTGGCTCTTCCCCTCTATAGTCACAGGGTCCCCCACCTCTGCTCATGCCCCAACTCTGTTCTGATCACATCAGTCTGCCTGCTCCCTGGCTGATGCCCTTGACAGCCAAAACCAGGCTGGGCACCACCCTCCCTTGCCTTCAAAAAAAATGAGGGTGTGGTTCCAAGCATCTGGAGATGAGGGGGAGGCTGCTATTTAGCAAAAGAGACACATCATTATTTTCTTGTGCCAGGATCATGTTTCATTTAGCTGACTTGGCTCCACATTTAAACAGCATCCCCCAGGCAAATAATACAATTAAGCAAATGGAGAGGAGATTTAGTAACAATAAATTCCACAGAACTGGTCATTCCTTTGCATGCAGTTTTAAGAGGAGCTGAGCATTTAGAAGGATCAATCATCCTGAATCTCATGGGCTCGAACATTATATAGAAACTGCTAGTAAAAGCTGATGGGGATTTGAAAGAGACACACACATACACATGCACTCATGTTAGGCAGAGACATTTTCTTTTTCTATAACCTAATAAATAAAAGTATAAAAATAGGCTTAGGCTATGTATGGAAGCATACATATAAACTACAAACAAACTACAGAAATCAAATCTGAAAGCCAGGCAAGAAGACAGAACAGCCTATGGGAACAGTTATGTGTTGGAGCAGGTTAAAGTACTGAACTGAAAACCAAAAGACCTGGATCATCACTGTATCAGCTCCACCATGCATGTTCAGTGTTGTTATAGGCAAGAGAATGACTTTGTTAGTTTCTATTTGTCTCTACATAAAACAAGTGGTTTGAATCTCCACTGTTACCATTTTTTTTTCTTTTTCTTACCATCTCCAAGCACCGTTTGTATTGCTATTTACTCAGTATTTTCCTTAAAGTCAACTCTTCTTTATTTGAACATAGCTACACTGAGAGGGGGCTGGGTAGAGCACTGCACTGCAGTCTCTGAGGCCCCGAGTTCAATTCCCAGCACCACAAAAATGGGAGAAGAACCTGGCAATCCACTCCCAAGGCAATCCCGAAGCACTCAGCCATTGAAAACCCTATGAGGGTCGCTATGAGTCAGATACCGACTCCACGGCACCTAACAACAACAACACTGAGAGGAAGGAAATGGGTATTCATTGCAGTTTGTTGTATTTGCTGGAACTCGTACATCTCTTATAATGAATACACTTACTTAGAAAGGAAACTATCTCATTAATATAAAAGGAAGACAAGAATCACTGGTCTTAAAATAGAAGGTAATGACAAAACTAAGTACGATGGACTCCTGCTTTTAGTCATGGCAAACTAGTTTGCTTCAGACTAATTCCTTTGCCAAGAACAACTTCAAAATCTGGATTGAATATATAAAACATAAAAATAAAAAACAAAGAACCTCTGTTTGAAGACATTCAAGAGATACTAAAGTGGCTAAGACCTAAAGAGCCAAGAGCCAAGAAAGAAGTAAAGCACATTAAGATAAATCTAGCATTTAACAGCATCATTTTCCTCCAGGGATTGCTGATTTGAAACTTTATAGGATTCAGAGGCTCACGAGTCATCTCATAATGATAAAAATTGAGCTTTGGGTATACCAAGGAAAGAACCCTGGTAAAGACTTCAAAGTTCCAAATGGGACCATGAAAGGACTACACATTAGAATTAAGGGTGAAGTAGAAATAGATCAATTCTCACAGACCAAAATCTAGTTTCCAAGTCTACTCAAGCCCAGATGAAGATAATCTACCAGTACTCAAAACACCTGGCAGAAGCCAATATAAGTTTTCTCTAGAAGATAACTTAAATCAGAGCTTGATATTGGCACTACAATTTATCATATATTATGTCCAGATTTGATCAAAAACTACCAGACATGCCAAAAGACCTAAACAAATAACCAAAAGCCAAGAAAAAATCCAGATACATGTGATCCAGTTATTGGAGATATCAGATCAGTAATCACAACATCCATGATTAATAAGCTTAGGAAAGTAGCAACAAGATGAGGAATTTCATTAGAACTAGTATCTTCACAAAACAAAAATCAGAAACTCTAGATTTTAACATATAGTAACTAAAAATAAGAAGCCAATAAATGGAGTTTATGATACATTAGACAATGCAGTAAAGATGATTTATATCTAGAATATAGATAAGCAGAAGTCTAATCACAGAAACAGAGGGAAAACATAGAAAATGCACAAAATTGCATGAGAGATATGGAATTGGGTGAAAAGTTCTTACATGTATGTGTTTGGAGATCTTGAGTGAAAAATAGGAAAGAAGTGAGCAGATGAAATACTTAGATAGGTACTAGTTGAATTATTCCCCTCGACAGACAAAAAGCATCAAGTTGAAGATCCAAAAATATTTACAACCCCAAATAGCATAAAGACAACCACAGGCATATCATAGTCAAACTACTTAAAAACAAAGACAAAAAAAAATCTTAAAAGCAGCCAAAGAAAAGAAACATACTACCTTCAAAAGAACAGGAGTCATGATGGAAGCTGACTTTTAAACAAAAACAATGGAAGCCAAGGAACAATGAAATGACTTCTTCAACATGCTGAAAGCAAATTATTGCTAAGTGAGAACTCTATGCTCAGTAAAAACATCCTTCCAAAATGTCCATGAAGTTAAAACATTTTCAAACAAAACCTGAGAGAATTAATACCCAACAGACATGCACTAAAAGAAATATAAAGAGAGTTCTTTGGAGAAGAAAAATGAGGCCAAATGGAAACATGAAAATGTGGAAAAGAATTAAGACAGTAGAAAGTACAAATATTTGAGTAAAACTGAGTAAATATTGGTTGAACAAAATAATGCTAATAACTCCTGGTGCCATGTGAAATATATGTAAAAAGAGTAGCACCAAAACAAATACAATGATGATGTAATAACAGAGGGGGTATAAATGGAGGTGAAGTATTTCAAGGGTCTCATATTGTCCGGAAAGTAGTATATGGACCAATTTACAGCATCCTTTAATAAGATAAGGGTGCAAGTTTTTGTTTGTGGCATAGCGACTTGCAAGAAGAGCAAAAAATAATGTTACCTAAGAAACCATAGGAGTAAAACAGGAAATAATAAATTCAAAAGACATAAAAGAAGAAAATTAAATAGAAAAGTTGCTAAAAGAAAATTGTGAAGTAGTATGTTTAACTACGAACTACTCTACTTCAAAGATAATATATGCAACTAGATATTTTAAAAGTACACCCTGCTTAAAAATTGTATTGTTAAACACGAGGATGAAGAAAAGTTGGAAATGAAATGATGCAAACATTTATCAGAAGAAAGCACCTGGGCGCAGCGGCTTACACCTGTAATCCCAGCAACTCAGGAGGTGAAGGCAGGAGGATCCCAAACTCCAGGCCAGATGCAGCTAACCTAGAGAGGCTCTGTTTCAAGATTTAAAACAAAAACAAAGAAAGAGGCTGGGAGTGCAACCCAGTGGTAGAGGACTTGAGAAGTATGTGTGAGGCCCTGGGTTCAACTTGTTATTGTTAGGTGCGGTCGAGTCGGTATCCGACTCATAGCGACCCTCATAGGGTTTTCAATGGCTGAGTGCTTCGGGATTGCCTTGGGAGTGGATTGCCAGGCCCTTCTCCCGTTTTTGCGGTGCTGGGAATTGAACTCTGGGCCTCAGAGACTGCAGCGCAGTGCTCTACCAACTGAGCTAAATCCCAGCCTGGTTCAACAGCAAGTACCAAAAAAAGGAAAAGGGAAAAAAAAGGGGGGGGGGGGCAAGGCAAGCCAACTAATAACGCATCAACTCAGCAAACCTGAGAGTAGGAAGTATTATTAGAATTAGAAAGGAACTTTTGATAATGAGGGAGTTAGTTCTCCAGGAAGATATAGCAATTTTAATGTACAACCAATAATTGTTGTTGTTAGGTGCCATCTAGTCAGTATTTGATTCATAGAGACCCTACTTACAACAGGCAGAACAGTACTGTCAGTGCTTCTCTGCTACTCATAGGGTTTTTAATGGCAGATTGTTTATTGGGAGTGGGTTGCCAGGTCCTTCTCCCAAGCCTACAGCACCTGGTGTTCCCAGGTGGTCTCCCATCCAAGTACTAACCAGGCCCAACCCTGCTTAGCTTCTGAAATCTGACCAGATCAGCTGCCAGAGTGGTACAGCTGCAGGCTACCATTTTTGCAGTGCTGGGGATCAAGTCCAGGTCCTCAGAGAACACAGAGAAACTACCAACTGAGCTAAAACCCAGCTCCAAAATATCATATCTGTTGTTGTTAGGTGCTGTTGAGTTGTGTCCATCTCCTTGTCAACCCTCACAGGGTTTTCAATGGCTGATTGTTTCAGGATTTCCTCAGGAGTGGATTGCCACATCCTTCTCCCATTTTTTCGGTGCTGGGAATCGATCTCTGGACCTCAGAGACTGTAGAGTAGCACTCTACCAACTAAGCTAAATCCAAGCCCAAAATATAATGTACAGAAGTCAAATTAATAATCACAGTTGGGGATTTTGAGATACTTCCTCAGTAACTCATGTAACAGGCAGAAAAAACTCAGTAAAAATACTAATGTATAAAAATATAACTAGCAAATGTGATTTTATTGACATATATGTGTACCACCCTGGTGTCTGATCTCATCAGATCTTGGAAGCTAAGCAGGGTGGGGCCTTGATAGTCTTTGGATGAGAGACTGCCTGGGTATACTGGGTGCTATAGGCTTTGGAGAAGGACCTGGCAGACCACTTCCGAAACAATCAACCATGGAAAAGCCTATGAATAGCAGAGAAGCACTGACATAGTACTGGGCACAGCACAGTGTCAGGGAATGTTTCGTTCTGTTGTACATAGAGTAGCTATGAGTCGGAGTCAACTTGACAGCACTTAACAACAGAGTACATGAAAAGACGTCTTTGCTCATAAAATGAACTCAATATTGTTAAGATCAGCATACTCCCCAAGCTGATCTTTAGTTACAACATGATCAAGATTCCAACTATCTCTTTTGCAGAAATGAACAAGGTGATCCTAGAATGTATGTAGAAATACAAAAACCTCAAATAGCCGAAACAACCTTTGAAGAGAAGAGCAAAATTAGAAGACTCACATGTTCTGATCTCAAAACTTATTACAAAGTTAATGAAATCAAGACAATGTGGTATTTGCATAAAGACAGATATATCAAACAATGGGTAGAATGAGAGTCCAGAAATAAACCCATACATCTGTAGTTACCTGATATTTAGTAAGATTGTCAAGACCACTCCATGGGGAAAAGAATTGTCTTCAACTAACTATGCTGGGAGAAGTGAATATTCATTTATGAAAGAATGAATCTGAATTATACCTGACACCAAAGAAAAATTAATTCAAAATGGATCTCAAAGGATCAAAATGTAAAAGCCAGATTTATAAAACTCTTAGAAGGAAACATAGGCATAATTCCTCATGACTGTGTAGTAATCAATAGCTTCTTAAATATGGCATCAAAAGCCTGGACAATAAAAGGGATACCAGATAAGTTAGGCTTTGTATAAAAAAATTCTTTTTGTAAAAAATTTTTAAAAATGCTTTTGTGCACCAAAGGACATTATTGAGAAAATAAAAAAGACAACCCACAGAATGGGACAAAATATTTACAAAATGTGTATCTGATAAGCGCATCTAGAACCCTTACAACTAAATCCCCAAAAGAAAAGTGGTCCTATTAGAACCTCAGCAAAGGGTTTGAATAAACCTTTCTCCCAAGAAAATAGGCAAATGGCCAATAATGTACATGAAAAGATGTCCAACATTATTAATCACTAAATAATGTAGTATCAGTTCAAGGTTAGATAGACTAATGCAACAAAATAGAAAGATCAGAAACAAACCTAGAAACATAAAGAACTCACTATAAAGAAAAAGATTGATAAATTGGACCACAATACTAAAAAGCAAGGTATGGCAAGAAAGAAGGTATTTACAATGCAATTAATTTTTTAAAAAGCTATAGAATATATTAAGAATTTATAAATCAATTTTTTAAAAGGCTGTGAATCCAATTTTTAAAATGGACAGAAGCTTTGACCAAGTATTTAAAAAATAAAAGTATCCTCTCACAAGTTTGAAGCCAGAGGAAATCTACATAACTTAGTGACACTCTGTCTCAAAATAAAAAATAAAAATGGCCTGGGAGTGCATCCCAGTAGTAGAGCACTTCCAAAGTATATGTGAGGCCATGGATTCAACTCTCAAGTGTTAAAGAAAAAAAATCCTTAAATGATCAATAAGTAGGGAAAGTGGTGGTCCATTCCATTGGTCACCAAGGGAATGCAAATCAAAACCACAATGAATGTAACCACATACCTACAAAAATGACTAAAATTGTACCTAACAGAAATACAAGGATGTATATACTCAGTGGTATATAAAAGAATATTCACAGCCACATCTAACCATGAAACACACACTGGAAACAGAGCCCTTTCACTATAGAATGGGTAAATGGCAATGTATTAGTATAGTGCAATAATATATAGCAATGAAAAAGAATGAATTAGTGTTAACACAAATGAAACTCTAAACTGTAACATAGCCCCAAAGAAGCCAAAAGCAAAAACAAACAAACAAACAAACAAACAAACAACATAATGAGTGATTCCAGTTATCCAAATTTCAAAAGTAGCAAAGCTTATCTAAGGTGTTAAAAGTCAGCAAAGTGGTTTTGATTTAGGGCACAGGGTTGGGAGGAGACCTAAGTTACAGACAGGGGAACATCTAAAATGACTTAATGCTTTATGTCCTATTCTCAGTGTTGGTTGTGCATGTGTCCACTCTGTGAGAAACTATCGAGCTGTCTACTCACATTTTCTTTTCTTTATGAATGTATGCTTTAATAAGGTTTTTTAAAAAGCAAACACACAAGAAAATATCTGCAATCATCCTAATGCTTTCAGTGAATTATTAATATCAAATGTTATGGTCATTTGGTGTACTCAGGGAATATGAGTCAAAAAAACAAATATTAAGTCCATAAAATTTTTTGGAAAAAGAATACATTTAGGGAACTCAAAACCATGTTACAAAGTTCTAGTGGGCTCCTACTGCCTGCTACAGCTCTGAGCCCATAGCCTGATCTTTCTTAGTTAAAAAGAGAAAGAAAAAAGTGCAAAAAGTACATAAGACTACCAAGCTGAGACTGACTCGTAGTATATAATGAAAACAGGATTGAAAAGGAAATTTGCTTTCTCAAATGTAATATAAATAGTCTCCTTTACCACGTACCACCTGCAACCCTGAAGTTAAGCACCAGGAACCTCCCTCACATGATGAGACGTGAGCTTACCTGGTCAATGAGTTCCTCCTCAGCTGACCAGCTGCACTTTGCTGACAGAAGTTTCTTCACACTCACTGAAGGCAACAAATAGTTCTTAACTTGGGAATGTTTTCAAGAAGGAAAGTTCATTCCATTAGTTATAGGCCTTATTGAAATGAGTGGGCATCTTATATGGATCCCTGATGATAGAATGACTACCCCTGTCCACATATAACATACTTAACCCTGAGAGCTAGAAGCTCAAATGACCTAGCAGCTCAGTACCTCCAGGATATCCTCTCCTATTACTCATGCCCATCTTATTCTGCACCAGTCACAGGGATCTCATTGATAATCTTTGATCATACTAAACAAACTCCCAGCTCAGGGCCTTTGCACTTGCTGTTCCTTCTGCCTGAGACTCTCCACATTAGATACCCCTGTAATTCCCTCCTTCATTTCAAAACTTCAAAGTTTACCTCATTAATGAATACTTCCTTAACTATGTTAAGATTATATTCTCCCTCTAAACTCTCAATCCCAGTTCTGTGTTGTAGTTTTTGCTTAGTACTCTTCATCATCTAATATTTTGTATTTTTCCACTTCATTTATTAAAAGCTTATTGTCCCATCTCTTTATACCAGGAGATTTCTCAATAAGGAAAGCATACTACAAGACTTGAAATCCAAGAGATCATTTATACAAGATCTCAAAAGTACACTAACATCCCCCTTCTGGCTTTAGAGTGGGAACCATGCTGGTTGGTAATGGTCCACTTGGTAACAAAGCCTCTTTCATGCTCACTGGCTGGATAAAGCTGGAATGATGGGCAAGCTACTGAGGAAAGGCGGGTATTTATCCATCAAACCATGAGGTTCTGCCCAGTTCCTCCCTCCCAATTCTGGAAGTCTCTCTGATTTACTGGGGGAACAGGAGGAGCTTTGCTCTGTTACTCCCTGGGAGCAGAGCGGCACAATTGTTCATTCGCGAATATTTATCAATTACCATTTATGCGCCAGACAACACACCATGTGCCAACAACAGAAGAATCTGCTCTGCCTTTTCCCAAGGAAGCACAGTCAGGGCAGCAGAGAGAGGAAGGGATGCTTGCTTGGCTCCCTGGCTAAACCTCAGAGCCATGATGGACAGCATCCGGCGGGGTCCTGACAGGTGTCAGATTGTTGCCAGGAACACGTAGGAAGTAACTGTTCAAATCTGCCATCATTTAGTCTTTATTTCTAATTGAGAGAAGCTTGATGTTGTGTCTATGACATCATTTTTGCTAATATGTGGCTTAACAGAAAAAAAAATGAGATACAGGAAGAAACCAAACCCAAGCCTTGGGATGCCTAGGGCCTGAGTGTGCCATGCATGAGGTCATCAAAATGCCCAGAGGAAAACTGTTGAACATCTCTGCTAAAAACTTTCACTGGTTTCAGCTCACAGAGGCGCTCTGATGGTGGGGCTCCTTCTGCCAGGCGCTAGTGTGGGTGGGCTCTGTGATAGGGATGCAGGTCATTTAGCCCTCACTACAGTAAGAAGGGTAGGTAGTATGTAAGTTCACCTTGCAGGTGTAAAAATTAGCGTTGAGGTGCATGTTAAACATGTTACCAAGATTCTACCAATGTTACAGGTGGAACTGGAATTCAAACTCAAGATTTGTCTGACTCTAAACCTTTGGAAAAATCTGAGCTATGGCTGGGCAAATAAGGTGGAAGTCTTCTGGATCAAACTCTATTTTGAGGAGGTATTGGAACCAATTTGATGCAACCAAGAACTTATTAAGTCAATGAATATGTGTAAAGTAGCCTAGGACCTTCTAACCCATTGTAAGTGTTTGATAAGTCATCATATTCATTCTCAATATTCTGCCCTTTTTTCTTGACTTAAACCAGCTACCATTTTTTCTTGTTCACAGGCTCAGGTTGTCTGGGAAGCTCATGAAACCAGCTCACTCAGTCCAATGGAAGATTGGCTTGGGACTGGCTAGTTTTGGATGACCTTGGTCCTATATCTGGTGCTAAGCTGGTTTTCAACCAGGGTGACTACCAACAAACCAGCCCAGGCTTGCTCCCATGGGGGTAGGAGTGTTGACGATAGTGAGCAAATATGATCAAAGTGCATTTTATGTATGAAAATGTTGCAATGAAACCCATTATTTTCTACAATTAACATATGCTTATAAAAACATTAAAGAAAGAGGCCAACAGAGAGAATAGAAGCAAGGCTTCTTGTGGTCCAGGCTAAGAACTGGCATACCATTGTCTCTACGCCTTTCTAGGAGTTAATACAAGTCATATGGCTAGCCCAAATTCAAGGAGCAGACTCCCACTTTGTAGTGGATAGAGCTACACTCTCTGAGGCCCTGGGTTTGATCCACAGCAAAGCAAAAAATGGGAGAAGGACCTGGCAGCCCACTCCCAAACGAATCAGCCATTGAAAACCCTATGAATATCAGAGAAGCACTGACACAGTTTTTTGCAGTCCTGGGGATTGAACCCAGGACCTCAGAGAGCTCAGAGTACCACTCTACCAACAGAGGTAAGCCCCAGACCCTCTTTTATTTGTAAGTTGTTGTTGTGGTTGTTGTTAGGTGCTGTTGAGTCGGTATCCGACTCATAGCAACCCTGCATACAACAGGTGAAACACTATGGTCAGTGCTTCTCTGCCGTGCATAGGGCTTTCAATGGCGGATTGATTTTTGGGAGTAGGTTGCCCAGACCATCTCCCAAACCTGCAGCACCTAGTGTTCCCGGGGAGTCTCCCATCCAAGTACTAACCAGGCCCAACCCTCCTTAGGTTCAGAGATCTGATGGGATCAGATGACACAGGGCTACAGCTGCAGGATTATTTGTAAGCAGTCATATTAAATTATTTGAAGCCCATCCAGTAGCTGTAGCTAAGACATCCAGAGTTCTTCCCAACATGTAACACTGTAAGTTCTCCCCAAATCTGAAGTCTCCCACTAAAAGAACTCTATGTGTAAAGTCACTCATGGGCCAAACACCACAGCTTCCAAAATCTGTCTTTTGTCACTTTATCTGCTACTAACCCACATGTACCCTCCTTCTTGGCGCAAACTCCCAATGCCTCCCTCAACTCACCTTGACACTGGATTAGCTCCTTTTGTGTTTGGGGTTCCTGCTGGCCAGAATAAGTATCCTATCATCTCTTCCCCACCTGGTGAGCCCCAACAATCCTTATTTCAGATTCTGTCTCATTTTTATGCATGCCATCATTGTCAACAAATGACTGGCCTGTCGCACTCAGGGATGCATGGGGACTGAAAATACACTAGGCCCTCCTCTTCATGGAGCTGTCACTCTTGCGCAAAACCCCTTAGCTTCTAAGTCCTTGCCTCTGCTCTGTCCTCATAGACTTGTGTGTGCATGTGAATGTGTGTAATTATGTATGCACACAATACTGTAATATATATACACATGTGCACAGAAATATATGTAGACCTATAATACATACATATCCTTTGGTGGTACAAGCTACATTGGATTCTGATGATCTGTCCATAAATTTTTCTTTTCCATAAAACTGAGCTCTTTACACTCAGGGATCATACGTGCTTATTTCAATATTATAATTGCATCACATAGTACATTCCTTACAGTAGAAGTTCAAACAAACATTTGTTGAAATGATAAATGAGTGAATATCAGAGGAAAAGTGCTCCCTGACAGTATTGAGCTCCACCCATTAATTCATTTTGCAAATGAGATAACTAGAGCCCAGGGAGATTAAACAATTTATTGTGATTACCATCACTTTTACGTATACAGTAATGTAGTCCTCTAACTTCAGGGTTAAAGTGGAGATGATTTTTCACATTCTAAACATAGTTTCTGGTTTTAAGAAACTTTAATTGGCATTTTATAAAAACATTAAATTGGCAAAATGTGACATATCAAAAGTGACTAAGAAATTACTGTTCTGGTGCTGTTGGGCCTTGGGCAACTTATATTTTAACTCACCTCTATAAAAATGGAGCTTCCCAATAGCACCTGCATGGGACATGTTGGAAAGACATAAAAAGCACATGCTTCATGTGTCAGCTGTTAAGTTTACTATTCATTTAAATGATACCTAGGAAATGTATTAAATGTTAAAGGATTCAAGTCTAACCATAGTTATATTCAAGAGATCTCCACAATTGTTATCTTAAATTAGTTATAGCAAACCTCCCTTTAAGTTATAGAAAAATTTTAGATGACTTTTTTTTTTTTTTAGGGATTTCAGATGCAGTAATACTTTTTGCCACAGGATTTACCTATAAGAATTAAAGCATCAGTGGGGTCCTGAGCATGAGGAAATGAATGCATTCCGAAGTATGACGGCAAGCCCCATATCACAAAAAAAGAGTGACTCAAATGCTATTACTGAACCAGTAGAACTTGCTTTTAATGGCCAGAAAATGTTCATTTCCTGAGGTTTGGTTAGTGTCTGAACAATCCTTTTTTCCAGCATAAAAATGGAAATGTAAAGGTTAGAACACTATGGTTAAGAACGATTTTAAACAATATTTTATGGCATCTGAAAGAAACCCTTTTATCTTTTATATCTTCACTTTTTATTGTCTTGACATTTATGAGCTGTGTGCTTGAACTAGACCCAAATCCTGGGTGTCACACTCAAAATCATATGGTACATCTGTTTCTCTGACCCAGGATGTGGGAGGATTCTACATATCAAAATCTTCCTCCCACCACAAAATCAACACACTCACATTTGGTGGAAGAGAAAGAAAAATGCTACATCCATGCCCTGTCTGAAGAACAGTCTTACTCACATTCTATGGGGGAAGAGGACATGACGTAGACACTTTTACTCAGACTCTTGACATCATATGCCTGTAGCCATAGCACTGTGGCATTGGATCCTGTCAGATCTTGGAAGCCAAGCAGGGTTGGGCCTGGTTAGTAGTTGGATGGGAGACCACCTGGGAATACCAGGTGCTGTAGGCTTGGGAGAAGGACCCAGCAACCCACTCCCAAAAATCAATCCACCATTGAAAACTCTATGAATAGCAGAGAAGCACTGACCATAGTGTTTTGCCTGTTGTATGCAGGGTCACTATGAGTCGGATCGCAACTCAATGACACTTAACAACTTGACATCATGCTTATTACCATGTGAGTATTCATTTCTGTAAAAACCCTCAATACTGGAGAGCATATAACCTTAACATTACCATGAGTATCTCCATGGCCCCTGGTGTGAACTGGGCTGGCACTTTCTGGGTAACAGGAAATGATCTATCAGCATTTCAAAGTTCAACCAAATGCCTTTTAAATCTGTTTCCAAATTTGGGATCAATTTTTCTTTCATAGTACCAAAGAATTTGTGTGTGTGTGCATGATGCTGAGGTTGGAATCTAGAATGTGAAGCATGTTAGGCAAATACTCCACCTTTAAGCTATGTACCCATCCCAAAGTACTTTGAAATCAAAGCATTATTATTTTAAATTAACATAAAGTCAAGGGAGACAGTGTGTTGAGTCAAGAAACTACAGTGGTAGAAATCATGCTCTTCTTTTGTAGAATTGAGTTTTGCCTGGCAGAAGTAGTATTCTCTTCTTGAAGGAACTGTGTTTATAAAAATTAAAAATTTATCAAAAGTTAATGGAAAGCCATCAACTGTGTGTTTCAGAGATGTATTGTCTAGAGTTAACCCAAGCTCTACCATAATGGCTGGTGTGAATGTGAGAAACAAAAGGCTGGGGACCACAGAGAACAATGTAGTTGGCATACTGAGAGATGTGGTTGGAAATTACACTGGAAAAGTATGTTAGAGTAAAACTATGAAAAGTTTTGAATGTCAAGCTAAAAAAAAATTCTAGAAGTAATGCTCTAAACAATAGATGCCCATTGAGGTTTCTGAGCAGATCAGTTGCTGGAGTTCACAGGAGCTGGGCTACTCCTGTCCCCTTCTAACCTTACTGAGGGACCAGCTCTGCTTTCAGCTGCTGATCCGACACTGGCCACCATGCCGCCTGGGGAATACCTGTAGATCTCCAAGATCTCTTGTTCTCAGGTGGGATACCTGGTGCTACTTTGCCTTCTGCCACACAGAAATGCACGTCTGGTGAAACCACACAGGTCTGGTGGCTCTTGATGATTTGTCCTTATACCTTCCACTTAGGAGTTGGTAGGGATATCTAGCTTTGTGAAGGGCAGAGATTGGGGTGTTAATTAAGTAAATGTTGACCATTATTTCCTATTTGTTTCTTTCTACCCAGTTGTTCTTTTGGTATGTAGGAATTTGAAACTATTTTAAAAGGATGCATCCACAGCTGTCTTCACAGAACCCAGACTGGATTTTGATTTTTGTTTTTTTGCTGTGTATAAACCAAGGAAATGAGTGAGCTCCATATCTGGTTTGACCTAGAATAAAATATTGAACAAAAACAGGCCAAAGAGACAACACATTCTAAAAAATACATTCAAAAGAAGCAGGAGCCTAAGAATGGAGGCCCCAATAAACAACAGAGGCATCTGTATGTTGGCCTTTCCAGATAGTCATCTGCTTTAGTCCAGCCAGGAACTTTTGGGGAAAGGTGGCTCTCTTCACATTGTGCAAAAGATTCCAGGTAGGAGATCAAACTCAGTTTTGATGGCCACTTCCCAGGGAGGAGACAGTGGGGTGAAGACTAATGATATGTGAGCAGCCAAGAAAAAGTGGGAGCTGCAAAGGATTGGCCTCACTACTTGTGAAACAAATTCCACAAGATAAAGGCGGCTGTGTTGGTGTGAGTGGCTTGGCATGGAGCCCAAGGATGGAAGGTAGTGCCTGGAGTCGGGGCTTATAAGAGGTGATGGACCCTGGAAGGAAGTCACATCTTACAAAGCAAAAATAACATTTTAAAATAGCAAATTAACAATTTACTGAACAACTGTTTAGTTCAGCCATTAAACAAACATACAAAAGCCTACTGTGGGCCAGGTGGCCCCCACCTGGTCAGCAAGATGGCCAGGATCATAGGCAGAGAAGAGGTAAGAGGACAAGAGTGAAGCCGCTGACCACCACCAGAGATGCGGCCAATCTTAAAGTCTCCTCATCTAGACTTCTTTTTCCATTTAAAAAGTAAATGTTATCATGCTTACATAATGTATTTTCATTATAGACAATTTGGAAATGTATAAGTTAAAGAAGTAAAATGCTATCTCAGTCAGACGAGGTAAGTACAACCACTATTAACTTTTTGGTGGTTTTCCTATCAGCCCTTTGTGTCTCCTTGGTATCTCCGTTCCTTGTTTCTTCTAAATACTTGTGACCATGTGGAAAATATGATTTTAAATATTTCTTTTTCTGATTACAAAAGTGATCATATTTTATTTTATACTTATTTTAGAAAAAGGTAAAGAACACCCCAAGGTCAAAATATAGAATAAAAATTATCTACAACTTTCCAACTACAGGTAACCACCACTAATATTCTGGAATGAATTCTACCAGATTGTCTAAAATTATAAGCACAATGTTTGGTTGATGGAGGTTATGGTTATGACATTATAGAAACTAGGAAAATAATGTTCTTAATATTAGGAACTGTATTAATTCACTTACTAGAATATTGTAAAGCTACTATCTATGAAAATTCTTCAACAAACATAACTTATAATATCTGCAGGACATATAACAATGGATGTAAAATGATCCCATTCTCTGAGTGGGCACTGAAGTTTTGTATATTGTGGGGCTTGTTTGTAATTTGCAATTTATTTATTTAATATTTTTTTGATGAGTGTCTATTATATGCCAGGAACTGTTATAAGTTCTGATGAGATGAGAAATAGGGTAAACAAAGATCTTTGTTCACAGATTTTTCTATACACAGATTATTTCCTTAGAATATACTTCTCAACGTAAAAACATTGCACAAATAGGATCAGATATAGTTTGTGCTCCCACAAGTACAGTATAAAAGTGCACTTTCCTCTCACAAGTGACTAACAACTTTTGAGTTTGAGAGATGAGCAGTAATTGGTGGAAAGGAAGATTAAAAGCCAAGTTCTAAGAGGTATGTTCTACTTAAAAACTACCAAGAATAGAGAAAAACCCCTCCAAATAAATATCAAAGTCATACAATGGAAGATACAACGATGTACCTAACCCCAGACCCAGACTAAATTTTAGTCCTGGGTCTGCCTCCCACTAGGGAGTAGCTCTGGGAAAGTTATGCATGCTTTCTGTGCCTCAGTTTCCTCATCTGTGGAATGGAAATAATAATAGATCCCACCTTAAAAGGCTGCTGTGATTGTTACAGGAGTCAAAAACAGACACAGCAATTAGCATAGTGCCTAGCAATCACAGAGGATGCTGGAAGGTGGAAGGACCTCCCCTGATCATGCATTGGGAGAATCAATATTGTAAAAATAGCTATATTACCAAAAGCAATTTAAGATTTAATGCAATTTCCACTAAAATCCCTGTGACAGACTTTGCAAAAATAGAAAAAAAAATAATCTAAAAATTCATATGGATACACAGAAGATCATGTATAGCCAAAACAATCTTTTTTTTTTTTTTTTTTTGGTGGTACTGGGGGTTGAACCCAGGGCCTCGCACTTGCATGCTTTGCAAGTGCTGGACCACTGAGCTGCACCCCCAGCCCATTTTTTACTTTTTGAGATAGGGTCTCACTAAGTTACGCAGACTACCTCTGGTCTCGAACTGCTTGCGATCCTCCTGCCTCTGCCTCCCAAGCTGCTGGGATTACAGGCTTGCGCAACTGCCCAGCTTGCCAAAACAATCTTAAGCTGCAAGACCAGTGCAGGCGGGATCAGGATTCCTGACTTTAAACTATGCTACAATGCTATAGTAGCACTGGCACAAAAATAACTCTTAAGACCAATGGGACAGAACTGAGGACCCAGAGATACACCCATGCAACTATAGCCAACTGATCTTTGTCAAAGGAGGTAAGCATGCAAATTGGAAAAAAGATAGCCTCTTCAACAAATAGTGCTGGGAAACTTGCAGAAAATTGAAAATATACCCATACCTCCCAATTTGCATGAGAGTCAACTCTAAATTGACAAAAGACCTCAACATACACCAGAAACCTTAAAACTACTAGAAGATAGGAAACATGCTCCAACACATAGGCATACGAAAGCACTTCCTAAACAAGTTGCTCAAGTTGCTTCCAATTGCTCAGGAAATCACACCAAGAATTAACAAATGGGATTACATGAAATTAAAAAGTTTTCGTATAGCAAAGGAAACAACAGAGTTAAGGTAGAGCCCAATGAATGGAAAAATTATCTTTGCATTCTACTTATCTGACAGAGGACTAATTTCTAGAATTTAAAAAGAACTCAAGAAAATAAATCCAAAGACAACAAATAACCCAATTCACAAGTGGGCAAAGAAAATGAATAGACAATTTTCAAATGAAGAAGTTAGTAAGGTTAAGAAGCACATGAAAAAATGCTCAATATCCCTAGCCATTAGGGAACTACAAATCAAAACAACTCTGAGGTTCCACCTAACTCCAGTAAGAATGGCCAAGATCAACAAAAATAATAAGAAATGCTGGCAAGGATGTGGAGAAAAAGGAATCTTCTTATACCATTTTGGACTATAAATTGGTTAAACCACTTTGGAAATCAATATGGAGATACCTCAGGAAACTAAAAATAGAATTGCCATAGATGCAGCTATACCACTACTGGAAATATACCCAAAGGGAGACAAGTCATCATACCACAAAGACACCTGCACCTCCATATTCAATGCAGCATTCTTCCTAATAGCAAAGATATGGAACCAACATGCCCATCAACAGAAGAATGAGTAAAAAAAATTATGGTACATACACAAAATGGAATATTACTCGGCAATAAAAAAATTAAATAACGTCATTCACAGCAAAATGGATGGAATTAGAGAATATCATCTTAAGTAAACAAACACAAGCTCAAAAAGAAATACCGTATGTTCTCACTCCTATGTGGGAGCTGAATCCTCCTTAAAGGAAGAAAAAATCTTATACATCAGCTGATATATAAAAATGCACAGTTAAACTTAGAGAAGAAGGGATAACTTAAAGAGTAGAAAGAAGATCTAGGCATGATGGCACATTTCTATAATCCCAGCGTTTTAGGAGGCAGAGGCAGGAGGATCACAAGTTCAAGAACAGAGGCAATCTGAGAAATTTAGTGAGACCTTGTCTCAAAAAGTAAAATAAATGAGCTGGGGGCACAGCTCAGAGGTACAGCACTTGCAAAGCATGCAAGCGCAAGGCCCTGGGTTCAACCCCAGTACCACAAATAAAAATAAAAATAAAAATAAAAATAAAAATGCCAGTAGAAAGGAGGAGGGAGGGAACTAGCAAAGGGAAGTGAAGATTGTGGAAGGTGGAAGAGGGAAGAGAAACAGTGTAAAAGGATAAAGAGGAGCAGATAATCTCAATATAAACAATGCAACTTCATGACTACATGGGAAAAATAGGGAACATAACCCAAATATGCATGAGTTTTACTATATATTAGTCAAAAGGTTCCATAAGCCTTGTAAATTGATCAAAGTATAACCTAAAGTGATGTAATAGTTGCATAATGGAAAAAGCAAATGTTGTATTACTCTGCACCTCTCTAACATTTACCAATAAGAGGCGGGGGGAGAATAGTGCCTAGCATGTCTTACTCAGATTTTTTTTTTTTTTTCAATACTGGAAGTTGAACCCAGAACCTTATGCTTGCATGCTTTGCAAGTGCTGTACCACTGAGCTGCACACCCAGCCCATTTTTTACTTTTTGAGACAGGGTCTTGCTAAATTATGCAGACTGCCTCTGGTCTCGAACTTGCAATCCTCCTGCCTCTGCCTCCCGAGTTGCTGGGATTATAGGTGTGCGCCACCATGCCAGCTGAGAATGTCATTTTTTTAAATGAACTCTAATCCATATCACTTTCTAAAGCATAACTCATGAGTAAAGCAAAGTAATCCAGTTCTCTGATTTCCAAAAATGACTTTCACTTCTTGTTCCAGAAAAATTATAAAAGATTATATAAATTAGGTGGGAACCCTAACCAAGCTTACATTTTTATCTCCCTTTCATCATTTACTATTCAACCCAGTTCTTCATGTAGGTCTTGAGCAGTGCAAGCCCGTCATGGTTCCATGCCCAGGGAACATTCTCTACCTCTCAGACTGAACATGCCCAATTTGCCACTGACCTCAATATCCATATGACACCATGGGAAAATACCTTGTCTGAAGGGTCTTTTTCTGAAGAAATGATCTAAATTTAATTGTCTGAAGAGCTCAGTACAACTGGCTTAAAGGGAAGCACTAGAATCCAGAGAGATTTGGCATTTCCAGTCACGTGACAAACAGCCAGCAGAAGGTGGATTTAAGCAGGAATTTTAACTGACTGAATTCTGACGTTCTTTCCTTGGTGATTAATGACATAAGGGAAAACAAGCCAGCAAGTAGCAACGTTAAGAGAGAAAGATATTTTAACTATTCCTCATTTTAATTAAGTATTTCTTTCTAGAACATTTGCAACCTAAAAATAGGTTTGATCTGTCCATTGGGGGCCACTTCAATTCAATATGGAGTATAAGTAGATTGCTGCAAGTAGGAATGTTATTCTCCAAGGTTTCTGACAGTGTTGCTAACCTTAGGACTGAAGCCTGACTTACATGTGTAAAACTTGCCTAAGAGAAGAACAGCAGTTTCTATAAAATCCTGAAACTAGCGGAGTCTGGGGGAAAGGCATTTATAATATTGATATTTACCTGACATACTTCTGATGAACATGGGGTCTCTGGAGTGTTGGTGCTCAAAACATTTTAACATCCTTGATCTACATCTCTTCACATTCATTCACTCATCCACCCATTCATTCAACCAGCAGCTACCAAGCACCTAGTAGGAGCACAGGAGCGCTAGCTAAGTCAAACATGGTCCCCATCCAATGGTGATAACAATCAAAAACCCTCCCATAACATTGTCTGAATCTCAATTTCTAGATGCAGAAGTGTTGAATTTGGATGCACATGAGTATGGTTACCTCATCAATAGTTGACCACACACTCACCATGATTCTTTCTCATCTTTGCCAACTTGACAGAGTTTGGTACCTCAGGTTATTTAAATTTGTTTGGGGATTTTTTATTACTAGTAAAATTTAACATTGACTAGTTGTATTTATTTTGTAAGCCATCTGCTTATATCCTTTATGCATATTTCTAATATTCATATAGATGGGTGATAAAAAGTATACACATTTTAAGTATTAAAATTGCAATATTCTATATATACCAAAAACAAAAAGTGAGTATCTCACATTTGACTTGTGCAATTAAAAGAGGCGCTCAATGTGGTTACCATCATAACTCAATTCAACTTCAAAAGGAAACACATAGATAACATCTCTTAAAATACGTATACATTTTTTGCACTCCTAGTGTGTATATAAAGCATCCATATATATATTTTATATATGTATATATATTTTATATATACATATACACACACACATATATACATATACACCACTACATATTGTCTACATGTTTTTCAGGTGAGGTTTTCCCCCCTCCATGATTAGAACACTCTATAACTTAAAGAAGTTAACCCTTTGTCAGTAAATAAATAATTCTGCAAGGTTGTGGTTTCTCAAGATTTTCTTTGCTTTTGTTTGCTGTTGATTTTGGGGGGTTTGTTGTTTTTTGGCTGAAGTTTTTGGGGTTTTAACTCAAACAGTCAACTGTCTCTTAATAATATGTGTATATACATTCACATCCCCAAATTATCTTTTAAAATCCATCAATCTTTTCTTTTTCTCTGAATCTAACTCACCCAGAATTTGGATATGAGGTGAAAAGTACGATCTAGTAATATTTTTTCCCCAGGTTCAACCAGTTGCCTGAGTTTTTCTTAAGCTTTCCAAATGTTTCTACTGATGTCCAGAGACACAGCCCAAAAGGGGCCTCATTCAGCAGGCCACAGCATCAAATGACCGCCAATGGAATGACCGCAAGGCAATAAACAGGTTCCATCATAAATTACAGAGGAGCACGCCAAATACTTTCCCTCTGAGAGTATTATTAAAAAAAAAAAAAAGTATTTTGTCTCAAAGCTATTGCAGGGGGACAAATGCTATTAGAGAAATCAGAGAAATATTTACTCTGAGCCATGGTCAGGAGTGGTGAGGATTAAAAGGGATATAATGATACAAATGCCAGGTGGGACTGCAAGCTTGATTCTCATTTTTAAAGATCAAGAATAATTTTCCTCATAAAAGCACTTAAATGTTAATGTATTCCGATGTCATCTCCCTCGGCCAGGACAAAACATTCATGACCTTTCATTGGGTAGATCTCTGAAGTCTAGCTGGGCTGTCACTCTGGATGGCTGCTCACAGGGAGCTGCAGCTCTGCCTTCACTTAGGCCTAAAAATCAGAGACCATGGCTGAGTGGTGGTTGTCCTGGCTAGAGGCAGAATGATGGCCTTGGGGTCCAGAGATTCCTGTTGATCAGTCCTCAGATGTCCTGGCTCTACAACTGTCCTGTTTCTTGTTCCTTTGTTTCTTGCTTTCAGAAACAGGATGGCCCTGTGTTTGAGAGATGTCCATTTAGCTTCCGGGTGGAGCCTGCTCTCCTTGCCTTCACTCTGCAGATATTTAGAGAGCATTTTCTATCTTCCAAGAACTCTAGCATAGTTTAGAACTTGTGATCAGCAAGACAGATGGGTCTCTGGGCTTCGTGGGGCACCCATTCTAGACAGGGGTTGGTGAGCTAGGACCTGAGGACCAACTCAATCCCACTGCGTATTTCCCTAAATCCCAAGAGCACCAAATGGTTTCTACACCTTTAAAGATTTTTTTAATCAAAAGAATAATATTTCATAACACATGAAAATGATATAAACTTCACATTTCAATGTCCACAAATAAGGCTTTATTGGAACACACTCAGATGCTCATTTGTTGTTGTTAGGTGCCGTTGAGTCGGTATCCAACTCACAGTGACCCTGTGTACAACAGGCAAAACGCTATTGTCAATGCTTCTCTGCTGTTCATAGGGTTTTCAATGGTGGATTGATTTTTGGGAGTGGGTTGCTGGGTCTGTCTACCAAGCCTACTGCCCCTGGTATTCCCAGGCAGTCTCCCATCCAAGTACTAACCAGGCCCAACCCTGCTTAGCTTCCAAGATTTCGCGGGATTGGATGCCACAGGGCTACGGCTGTGGAAATCCAGGCAGGAGAAATAGCAAGAACCAGGACCCTGAAGGAGAAAGAGCCAGAAAACGAACACATGCTGGGGCAAGTGAGCATGGGAGACAGGGAGGGTAAAGAGACAGAGCCACGTGGGACCCATCAGTCACACCATGATACTGATGGTGGGTCCCACAGGAAGAACATTGGAGCACAGGCAGCTGCCTAGTCCAGAGACCCAACAGAGCCATTAAGATGGCTTAGACCATGTATAGGATGGAGCTCGCCAGGAACACAGGGGATGACCATGCAGGAGGGGTGGCATGAAACCTAAGTGGCTGGAGTTGGGATGGTCTTTGGAGATAGAGTCCATAAAGCCTGGTGCTGGGCTAGATGGAGGAAAAGGGAAGCATCAAGGATGGGACCAGGTTTCCAGCTCAAAGGAGGCCAGGGCACCTCTGCAGACTTGGGGGAGGGGCGTTCTAGGGTATACAGGAGTCAGTAAACAGAGAATTCAAGACTTGGTCCTTAGGATGCCCAAGGAAAGCTGTCAACAAAGGAGCTGCATCTAAGGGTCTGGGACTCCACAGAGAGGTTGAAGCTGAGATAGGAAATCTGACAGGTCATGTATCACAGAGGACTCACCCTGATGATCCTCGTGAACCTGCTACTCTCTGTCCACAGGCAATAGGGCTCCCACAGCTCAGGACACAAGCCTCACCCTCCCATCCTGGTGCACCACCATGGCCGTCTGACAAGCACTTACCATCATCCTTTGAGTGGCATTATCTCCTCGAGTCCCGCATGTTAGTCACTGCCTTCTGTCCCCAGGAACGAAGCCACTGCATAGGCAGGGTTCCTGGAGGGAGGAGGAGTTTTCCTGACAAGAGGTCACCACACTTCCTTGTACAGGACTCATGGCAAATGGTTCCTGCCCAACTTGAAGCAATCCTGGGTTTGTGGACACCAGTCCCATGCTTTTAGCATGAAAGCTCAACTTGGAAATACCTGGCAGTCAGGGAGGTAAGAGGGCTATACACAGATTCCTGTGGAGCATTTTGGCTCATTTGGTTCACTGAAAAACTAGTAGGAAAGTCATCTCCCAAGTAACACTAACCCTGGTTCCCCAGCTTCCTGGCAAAGTCAACCTTATAAAAGTACAAAATCACCCAATCAGTACCCGCAGAGAGCCCATCTACATTTCTCCAAGGTCAAAATCAGTCTTTCAGAAGTTGTTAGCCAGTTCCCAAAGTCCTGTGTGACCTAAAGTCATGAACTCCACATGGCACTAAATGAAGACATCCCAAGTACCAGAGGACCATCAAATGACTGTCATGACAAAATTCAAGGTTTTATGCATTGCCAAGGAAACACCTTTAGCCCAAATCTAGAAGCCATGGTTTGTGCGTGGGTTCTTTTCCCAGCTTGGCTGGCACAACATGTCCCCTCCTTGGGTCAGGTGCTTCATCTGTGACATGAAGGAGCTATGCCCTATCTCAGAGGGCATCTGGTGAGCCTGGGCAGGTGCTGTCCTAGGCCCAGGGGTACAGGTAAGAGACATAAGGTAAAATGGGACGTTGTTCCAGAGGCCATGGGTACAGGCTGGTGCTATATGAGGTGTCCTCAGCACTAAGAACATCACACAGATGACCACACTTCATTCAGCAACCCTATGGAAGAGGCACATTCGCTGTCCCATCTTACATGAGGAGACTAAGATTAGAGAATGCTGGTGTTCAGCTCAGTTGGTAGAGTGTTGCTCTGCACTCTCTGAGGCCCTGGGTTTGATCCCCAGCACTGCAGAAACTGGAGAAGGATGTGGCACCCCACTCTCAAAATAATCCCCAAAACAATCAGCCACTGAAAACCCCATGAGTAGCAGAAAAGTACCGACATAATGCTGGGCATAGCACAGTGTCGGGAAGTGTTTTGTTATGTTTTACATAGGGTCACTATGAGTAGAACCCAACTCAACAGCACCTAACAAAACCAACGAGGTTTTGAGAGAGAATGGGGCTTGTCCAATGAAGTCATACGCATAGCAAAGCAAGTAAGAGGGAAAGTGGAACTCAATCCCAAGGAGGCTAAATTCTGGTGTCCCTGTTTTTCCCCTTTAGAGGGGCTTCTTAGCATAGACAGACATGGGCAATTCCAGTGCCAACATTCAAGTCCATGACCACAGCGCTCCCACCATCTTTGCCTAATGACTGTGCTCAGCCACTTTGTCAGCCTTACCAGAAGTAGTTCAGAATGTTCCACATAGGACAAACCTCAGAAGCCATCAAGGCAAATTCACTCAGTCTTACAGACAGGGGAAACGGAGGCAGGGGCAGCAGAATGGCTTGGCCAAATCTTTCCATGAATCAGGAGTCACATCAAAATCTCAATGGTAATCTACCCTCATGGTTTCATTCTTTCCATGACACTTCTTAGGCTTTCTCTTTTTAAACAGGGTTGAAAATCAGGGCTCTGTTAAAAGAGGTGATTTGACCAAGGACCCCCAGCCAGGAAGTACAAAGTGAACATTTAAACCATTTACTCCTGGAGGCAACTTGGAGGCCAGGTGAGGCCATCAGCTGGAGTTTGTACTTGTCTATATGGCCTTCAGCCACCGGCCTGGTACCTGCAAACAGGAAGCAATCATGGTGGCACCATCATGAGGCCATTATGAAGGTAAAAAAAATCAACCCAACAAGTTGACAGCTTGCTGGAAAAAAGCAAGTGCCCCACAAATGATAAACCTTAGCAAGCATTTATGAACCCCTGTTTAGGCAGGTGTGATTCCAGGGACAGGTGGCCTTCATTGCAAACCACTAGGTAGATCATTTCATCCTCCTTCTCAGGAGGGCAAATGGGAATAAGTCACCTGCCCAAAATGCCACCTGGCAGAGCCAGATGGACCTGCACAGTCTGGCTCTGAAGCATGGACCTGTCCTTGCCCACTGTCCTGTCAGCCCCTCTTTCAGTGTCTTTGCTTTGGTAAGGAGGACTCCCTCCCCACCCAACTTCCCATGATTCTTCCTCCTGGTGGCTGTGCAGACACAGGCCCTGCTCCAGGAATTCTAATGGTCATAACACTAATTGCAACCCATAAATGATCATGTCCCATCAACTGAATCCTCATGCACCAGGGGGAAAGCTTTATACACATTATCTCATTTTATCCTTTGAATAAACCCTCAAATCTTAAAGGTTCACGTTCTCATTACACAGACAAGGAAATCAAGGGGTTAAAAAGGAGCTTGATTCCTTCCCCAAGATCAGAAAGCTGAAACTCAAACCCAGAATTATCTGTCTCCAGTTTTACTCCATAACCCCAACAGTACCCTAGTCTCCCAGGAACACAAGATGATGTCTAGACATCAAGTTCTTTTCTTCCAAACCAGAGAGACCCAGAAGTTTGAAATCAGGGGGCAAGTTCCTATTCATGGTACCTGATTACCTGTCACAATCAGCTGCTGTTTTTTAAATTTAGTCCATTCTATCTTTCCCTATAGCTCCCAAATCAAATCTAATTTTCAAATGAAATTTCCAACACTATCCCCACAAGTTAACTCAACATAACCAGCTATAGTAGATGAAGAAACCCCCTTCCCCCAGTCCCTACCCCCCCAAGACTTGAGTCCTTCAGAATTCTTTTTCTTCCTTCCCTCATGCCCCTAACAATTTCTTTCATCTGGAATATCCCTGAGAAATCTGGGGTTAATATCCAACTCTGGGCACACAATGAGGACCAGCTCAGCCCACAGGCTCAGTGGAGCAGCAAGGAAAGAGGCTATCCAGGGACCCTGTGGCCCATCTCAGTATCAGAAGAGGGCACAGGAGAAGGCAATGAACTAAAAACTTGGGGAAAAGGACACTGCAGTTTATGTCACACAAACTCTGGGTCTAGACCTGTGCTACCCAATATAGCAGACAGAAACCACCTGGGCTTTCTAGAGTGTCCCTAGTCTGAACTGATATGTGCTCTGTGACAGCCAGTCTGTCTGAAAGACCTACTGCAAAGACAAACCGGAAATATCTCAATCATTTTCATATTAAATACTGAAATACTTTTGATATGTTGAGTTAAATTATATTGTTAAATTTAATTTCTTTTGCTCTTTGTAACAGGCTATTATTGGAAATTTTTTAAATTACACCTATGTGGCTGGCATTGCATCTCTGTGACCATTCTGGATAAAGGACACGGTCACCCACAGGGCTTGGACACAGACACACCTGGGGTTTTCTTCCTCCAACGCCTCACACCCAGGTGACACAGTCACCAGGCCTGCTTTCATCCTCTTTGAAGCTGTACCTCCCTTGTTTCAGGGCTCATAAGGCTCCCCAGTTCAGGTCATATCAAGCCCAGGTTACTCTGGTTGATTCAGAGCACCGCACTGACCTCAGTAAGTGACCCGGGAGTTGACTCCATCTCCTTTCATCCCACCTGCGTTCCTGGCCTGCCAGGGCCTCAGATAGAGAACACCCCCCCACACCCCCACACTCCATGGTCTTTACCCCCAGAAGCTTGCTCATAATTGTTCCTTCCCCTCCTCCTTAATGAGCTCCTGGCTCGCGGGTGCAGGGATCACGTGCCCAGACTTGCCCCTTGGTCTGCTGCCCAGCCACACCTACCTCACCTTACTAATGCTGCCCAGCAGGTGTGGTGCACAGAGCTGGCCTCACCAGAGCTGTGCACCTGCCAGGCGTGGACCTGCTGTTCCTCTAATGGTGCCCTTCCTCTGAGGACACAGACTCTGGCTGCCCTCTCCTGCCACCCCAGGTTCCCCTTTCATCCATGAACTGAGCCCTGAGTTTTCTCTTCTGGGAACCCCTAAAGCATTTACCTACCAGGGCAGAGGGAAGCCCCTATCTCAGGGATTTGACACTTGCTGTAGTGTTTAATCTGTGCAGCAATCCCACACAGCCCCATTATACAGAGAAAGAAATCAAGGTGCTACCTCTACGTCACTCAGAGCCAGCTGTGAACCTGCAAGGCTGGTCTGGGTACTTTCAAGCTATTTAGTGTCATAGGGTGCAGAGAGAGAAAGTTTTCCATGTCAGCTTTATATTATTCTTTAGGTCTGGGATCTTATGCAAGCTTCTTTCTTTTTCCAATGACACATTTGTACATATTTGTGAGGTACAATGTGATGTCCTGATTTATGTACACATTGAGCAGCAAGCAATCAACTCAGGATAGTAAGCATATCCATCACCTTAAACTTTTATTTCTCCATACTGAGTACTTTCAAAATCCTCTCCCCTATTTTGAGATATGCACTGTATTCTTATGAACTAAACCAACCTGTGTCAGAGAGCACTGGAATTATTCCTCTTTCTGTCACACTGGACCTGTTGACCAACCTCTCTTATCCCTCTACCCTCTTCTCTCCTCAGCCTCTGGCAGCCACTATTCTACACTCAACTTCCATGAGAGCAACTTTTTAAGATTTTATATGAGGTCATGCAGCATTTGTCTAGCTATGCCTGACTTATTTCACTTAGCATCATGTCCTCCAAGTCTCTGTCGTTACCAATGACAGGGGTTCACAGCTGGATACAAATTCTACTGTGCATATGGACCACATTTTCTTTATCTACCTGCCCCTAAGTAGACATCTGGGTTCATCCCATATCCTGGCTTCTGTACACAGTGCTGCAATAAACATGGGAGCACAGGTGTCTCCTTGGCATGTTAATTACATTTCAACCCTCTTACTTCCTCTGTGCCTCAGTTTCCTCATTTGTGAAAGGGATTAATTGTCTTGGAGTTGTGAGAAGTCAGTGAGTTAGTTCAAGAATTGCACTCAAAATAGTGCTTCAATCAATGGTAGCTACTGATAGTCCTAAATACCCAGCTACGCTCTCCACTTGGCTGGGACCCCTTCGAGTGTGAGAAGTGGGTCCGGGGCCATTCCTGGTGCCCCTGTCTGAGTCTCTAGCAATGGTCTATGAGGGTGCAGAGGTGAAGACAGCAACATAGCTGGACTTAGATGGACACGGGTGTTACAGACTGGATGCCGGTGCTGCTCCCATGACCTCATTCATATGTGGAAGCCATAAACCCTCCCTGTTGATGATATTTGAAGCTGAGGCCTTTGAAAGAGACTTAGGGCTAAGTGAGGTTTTGAGAGTGAAGTCCCCAAGGTGGGGTTAGTACTCACATAAGAAGAGACACCAGAAGTTTGCTCTCCCTGTTATGAGGACACAAAAAGAAAATGCTACCTACAAGCCAGGACAAAGCCCTTACCAGAAACCATCTATTCTGGCCCCTGATCTCAGACTTCCAGCCTCCAGCACAGCAAAAAAGTAAATTTTTTTTTCTCAAGCTATTACACTGGACCTGGAGATAAGAAGTAGGTTCATCTGTTTTCATTTATCGTTGAGAAAAACTCAGAAGGTGAGGAATGGTGCCACTCAGCCTCACAGGAACCTCCAAACCTCAGGGCTCTGCACATGGACACCCTGCTGGCTAATGCAGAAAGACAGCCTTGCACTACCTCTCCTAGACCCCTTAACCAAGAGAGGGTGGGAGAAGTCTGTGTATGAGAAACAAGTCCAAGGGTTCACCACCTTGGACACTGGCCAGGTGGGGAGATTCTTCCTAAAGGTTCACATTCCAACGAGTCCAGACCCCGGTTTACAAAAACACCACACCATGACTACTATCCCTGATTACAAAAGGAACAGTTCACACTGTAGAAATCACTGACAAATACAAAGAAGAAAATACCCACCCAGAGACAACACACCATTAATGTTTTATGTTTTTCCTCCATCTTTTTAAGGCCTGTCTGAAGACAGAAACCTTCAAGATCTTTCCATGGCTGAGTTCATGCTTCGTATGTTCTTCTGTAGCCTGCCTTTCCCTTTCAAGGTCAAATCAGAACTGTTTTCCCTTGTCATTAAAATTCTTTGTAAACCACATTTTAAGGGTAGAATAATATTTTATCATCTGGTTGTGCCATAATTTATTTAACCATTTCCCTATTGTTAGACATTGAGGTAGCTTCTAATATCACACCACCATAAATAATGCTGCAATGAACGTGCTGCTACATAAATTTTTATTGACCCACCTATCCCTGATTATTTCCTTATGATGGATTTTTCACAGGAGGAATTCTGAGACCAACTGCATGAGATATTATATGGTTTGTGACCCATACTGAGCAGCATATGTGTAAAACGACCATCTCACCACATGCCCAGTAGCATTGAGTATTATTTCTTTTTAAACTTTTGGCAATGTGTTATGATGTTTCTTTATGCATTACCTTGTGTACATGAGAAATATTGGCACTCAGGTTTGGTAATCTGACTTTGGAAATAAAAGCTAATTAGGAAAATATTTTATTGATTTCAATAGCAGTCAGAATTAAACTTTTGTTTTCAAGAAATGCAGTGTTTAGTTGGGCCTAATGGTACACACCTATAAACCTGTAATCCAAGTACTCAGGAGAGTGAGGCAGGACTGCCAGTTCAAGGCCAGCCTGAGCTACAAAGCAAGACCACATCAAAAAACAAAGCAAAAGAAAACCCACAAAGACATGCAGTGTTTTTATATTTAATGGTGGTTTGTGATACTAACTTGTAGCTAGCAAAATAAATGAAGGAGAGGCTTGAGCAGTTCAGATTTGGAGAACAAATAAGCCAAAGGGGAGGCCAATAGCATTATTTATGAGCAGGTTCAAGTAAACTGCTCTTAACATGAAATATCATTTATTCTTTAACCCTATGAAATGATGTTATTACTAGCTCTGTAAGCAGGGAAACAAAGGCTGAGAGGCCAGATTGAGAGTGTGACCTCAATCATGTAAGCAGTAGCTATGTAACCCACAATCTAAACCTAAGTCAGCTCCAGGTCAAACACCACACTGCAGGAAGTAGTACAAATGATGGGTGGAGATAAGGGTGACTATCATAAATAGTATAAAATAGCCTCATACAATCTACTTATTTCACTAGATTCTTTAGGACTTTTCCCCATAGAATAGGAGGGAAAACTTCATCTAATTATTACCTAAATTATCATTTACTGAAAACATTAATGAACCACAAATAACCCTGTGTATTTGTATGTACTGAATTTGTAAAAATATACATGAAAATTAAGTGTTAAAAAAAAAAGGTCCAGCAAAGGACAAGTATGTGTGAAAGGGAAATTCCCTTTACCAAGAGCTAAAGCCAAAAAATACTCCATATTTTTAGGGTCACAAGTGGTTTATGAAATTCTCAGTTGTATGACATGGATATGATTATTCACAATATACTGAAACATACTAAACCCTGGTGCATAGAAAATAAAAATTCTTTGGAATAATTTGGTACTGCAAGTCTGGTACCACAGTGACAGAATTTAATGTATTTGGGAGATACAATAGATTGACTCTACTGTTGGGAAGAAGGACTTACTGGTAATAATTCGGGAAGGGATGGGATAGGTAGTCAACAATGGAGCAGGAGTTTGCTAACACTGACTAATGCTTTTTATCAACTCAACAGCTGGACAAGTAAAAAGCTCAAAAATACAACAATGATTATAATCAACATAATGAACTCTTCAGTTAAAAGATGAAGATTGTCAAAGTCTGGATGTTTGAAAGAAATATCTAAACCCTAAAGACACAGAGCAGTTGCAGAAAAGGATTGAAAGAGACTATTCCCAAAAGACTGTGATCACCATATTAATGCCAAACCAGATTTTGAAGTGTAAATATTAAGTATAAAGAGGGACACTGTATAATAATAAAAGTTTACCTTCACCAGAAAGGTGTCAAGTGAACAAATGAACAAGTTGCAATCAATTCATTTGCATTTTCAAGTCATTGAAAAAATGTGTTGATAGGAACAGGGCAGCTGTGTCCCAACTACAAGGGAAAGTTACCAGTTGGTTGAAGATGCATCAGTGCGCTAGGGCATATGACCATCTTTCACCAGCTTCTCTAAGATGAAAGAATTCTCTGAACTCATACAACTTCATTTCCCTAGACTCCAGGCCAGATCATCAGACTTCTGCTCCTACTGGCACATGTCCTCAAGTACCCTCCCTCACTCAATGCCCCAACTGATTACTCCATGTCCCTTGCAATTCCAGCCCCAGTTCAGACACCTGAAGGGACTCAAATGCTCTGGGCCAGTAACTAGCCTCTGAGCATCCTCCAGGCTTTGCCATGTGAAATCATTAGTCAACACTTCCACACGTGTACCAAGGGCTAGGTACTGTCCTAGGTACACAGGACAGTCCCTGGTCGTTCTGAACAGCTGGCCTAGAAGACTGTCCCATTACATCCTAAGGAATGAGGTGTAGCATCCCAAAACACCACAGTGCAGACCAATCCTGACCCCATGGAAGCTACTTCTCCTGTCTTCAAACATGAAGGCGTCCCTTAATTAACAGAGATTCTTTCCCAAAGTTTTCAGGGGAGACAATTACAAATATGTCAATCATTGCCTCATTTATCCACTTTTATATTAAAAAACATTTATTGAAAAAAAATCATGTTCATCATTAAAAAACGTTAAGATTAATAAAATTAAAAATTAATTCATCACTTATAATCACTGGTAACGCTTTGGTGCACTTTTTTTTTTCCGTTCATATACATGACCAGTTTTACCTGCTCATTTCCATTATGAAATAGGACTTTAAGTCTGGGTGCAAAAAGGATAGGCGACTTGGCTGTCACCAATTCAAACACCTTAAGTACCCCTTCACTATCACTTGTTCACAGGATTAACTATAAATTATTCATTAAAATACCACAGAATCATCCAGGCACAGTAGCGCATGCCTGTAATCCTAGTGACCCGGGAGGCAGAGGCAGGAGGATCACAAGTTAGAGACCTGAGGCAGTCTTCGTAATTTAGTGAAACCCTGCCTCAAAAAAGTTTTTTAAAAAAAGGTCTGACGGCGCAGCTCAGTGGTACAGCACCTGCAAAAAATGCAAGGGCAATGCCCTGGGTTCAACCCTCAGCACCGCAAAAAACAAAAACCCTACAAAAATCAACAGCACACTAAATAGTAAGAGAAATATGTTCAAACGATCCTCCCAAAAGAAAAGAAACCAACAATTGTTTATTACCATGTAACAAATTGCCTCACTCCTCCCTAGAGGTCACAAAACAAAACAATGAAACTGGTATTATCCCCAAAGGAAATGTATTTACACATCGGAACACTTCATTAAAATTTCGTTCATTTTTCTCTCCCCTCAGAAGGCAACAAGAGGCCTACTCTCAGCACACTGTAGGAGTGCAAAACCCACTTGTTAATTACAGGCAAAATGTGATACAGCTGATCCCTACAGCGCACGTACTTCACGTAACTGAAACTTCACACCTGTTGAGCAGCAATTCCCCGCCTCCTTTCCCTCAGCTCCTGGTAACCACTGTTCCAGTCTCCTTTGCTACGCGTTTGACTATTTCAGATACATTTTTAAGTGGAATTATGAAGTATTTTTTTTCTGCACCTGGCTTATTCCACTCAGCATAAATTCCTTCAGGTTCATTCCTATTGCCGAACGTGGCAAAATTTCCTTCTTTTTAAGGGTGAATAATATTCTCTCGAGTGTACTTACCACTCTTCCGTTATCCCTTCAGCCGCTGGGCACTCAGGTTGCTTCCATATCTTTAGTGGAGAGAACGCGTGAAAACACACAAGAGCACAGCGACTTCTTTACTTTCCTGCTTTCCTCAAGTCTGGTGGTTGATTCTAGAAAGCCCCAAGTATTCAGCCCGGAGCGCCAATGCTCCACCCCTTCCCTTTCTAAACTGTGCTGATTGGACAAGTTCAGACAGCTGGGCCAATCAAATCCTCCCAATGGGGACGTGCTGATTGGACAATGTTCAGACAGCTGGGCCAATCAAATCTTCCCAGTGAGGACTGCAGTATTCAAGTAGAGCTAATGAGTGCGATAATTAGGAGCACAGCTTGGACCACAGATCTCCAAGTGACTGCTTACGTCTTACCTGACGAGTCTGGAAAAATACAGACTCGCGGGACTTGGAACTTGCTCCAAGCACTAAGCATCCGAATGTCTAAGGGCGGGCTGTAGAATCTATATTTCACAGGTATCTTAGTCAATTCTGAGGTGTTATCAAACCACAGCAAAGGCAAATTCATGAATGCCTGCCCTGAGGCCCCCAGAGCCACCGGCTTGCTCCTCGGATTCCAGACGACTTCAACAACGGTCTTCCAACCCCTTTGAGTCTCCTTATTGCCTCCTCCAGCTCTACTTGGGTTCTGCAATTGCGGCTTGAAGAACCTTAACTAATACAATCATGGATCATTGGCACGGTTACCACTTGTGGCTTACAGCCCTTTTTGCTGTCTTTGCTGTTCTTGTGGTACCTTTTCCTCTCTGTGGAGGGTTTTCTCTTGTTTGGACCTTATACATACAAGAGGGGTCCCCAAGAATAAGACACCTGACCTGAGAGTCTCATATTCTACAATCTTAAGGAACTACTCTATGTAGTAGATATTTCTGGTTTAATTCTCCTGTGAGAAAACACAGGTTTCTTGTAGTGAAAGGCAGTGAAAGACAGGTTCTCTCTTGGATGGTTATTGAGCATGTAGCGGATGCAGATGTACTTCTAGGCCAGAGCTGTCCAGAACTTTCTATGGTGGGGAAATCATACAGGTACGCTGTCAATTCAAGTTTGTGACTGTTGAGCCCCTGGAATGTGACTACTTCAACTGAGGAACTGAATAGTTAATTTTAATTCAAATAGTGCTACATGGCAAATGGCTCCTGTATTGGGCAGTGCTGTTCTGGATACTTGCCTAATTAGTTATGCACCTTAGGAAGCATCAGCTTAGTTTTACAGATGAAGTTGATGCTCAGTGAGGGAAAATGGACTGTCTGTGGTCACCGAATGAGGCAGGGGCAGGATTCAAGTGCAAATTCAGTCCATAATACGGTAACTGCTACACACACATACACCGTTTGTAAAACTTTGATAGCGGATAAAGTGAAACGGAACATCCCACCTCTTAGCCATCAACTCTGTTTTAGTTACAAAGCCAAAACAGAAAGGAAAGCCACGAAGCAGGACCCGCTATCAATTCCGCCTAACCATGTAGATGGTCCGGCCAACGTGCTTGGCATGCAGTGCTCCCCATCCTGGCTCGACACAGGCTTTGTGGTCGAGAATGTTTTATTGCATGCCGAAAACTCCAAGATAGCTCAGCCTCCAAGAACAAAAGTGATTGCAGGGTGAAGAGGGAAGGAGGCCAAGAGGCCGGCTCTCCCGTCTCCTGGGGTGGACACCCCGTCTGGCAAGCTGCCTTTAAAATGCCGCACCCAGTTGTGGGGAGGCCCAGCCGCCTGGGAAGTGGCTCCAGCTGCCTCCGTTCAGCGCCCAGGGGAGCCTCCATCTCTAACAGTTACGGTTGGCCATTCAAATCACATTACACTGTAAGTGGATATACAAATTGTCAGCCCTAATGAAATTTAGCAGGAAGCAGTGGGAGAGGTGAAAACACTTAGAACTGGTTTGTTGGTTTCTGAGATCCGAATTCAAGTGGTTTGAACTGCTTGAAAACGTGCATGGTGTGTGTGTGGGGGGGAAGTGTTCCTGCCTGCCCGGACACTCCCCTGGGAACCTTCCCCAATTCTCCCTAGAATGGTACAATGAAGTCGATCTTGATCAAGAAGTCCAGACCTGTGAAAAAGGATAGAGTCTTACTTCTTTCTGCACCCAGCAAACGACCCAGTTCACAGAAACACCAGGGAAATGTAAAAGAGAAGAATAAACCAAGAGAGCCTGGGCACAGCTGAAATCGTAAAAGTCAAAAAAGGCCCTTGGAGAGGAAACCCACCTTGGTGCCAGAAATCCCTCCATTAAATCCTGCCGGGTTGGGTGGGGTGGGCCTTCTCTCTGATTCTCAGCAAACAGAGGCCCATGCCATGTGAACTCACTAACCAGAGAATTACCAACCACTAACGTATCAGGCTGCTCTCTCCAGCGCAGAAGGGGTTCCAGTAGAAGTAAGAGCTTACAGATTAAGATAATAATGTAATAGCATTTATTGAGCCATTACACATGTCAGTCACTGCCCAAACCACTTCCTGAGAAATCCTCATGAACCCCCTGCACAGTGGGAAGGGTTTGCCCCTTTTACAGGCAAGGCAAAGCTCAGAAAGGTGGAGAAACATGGCCAAGATTGTGCAGGTGTTTCTGATTCTGCAGCTCCTGTTTTTTCTGGGGCCTCACCCCCTGCTGGAGAGATAGGGCAGCTAAGTGGGGTGCGGTGAGTGTGGGAGGGCAGAGTATAAGCCAAAAGAAGGCTTTCCCCCATGTCCTGGTGGTGCCTGGCCAAAGAAGGGGAGGCCAGATTCCATTTGCCTTCATTTCATTTCCAAAGATCAGGTTTTGAAGTTCTGTTCTCTATCTCAGGAAGTTCTGTTCTCTATCTCAGTATAGGATCAGCTTCCTGGGGCATGATTTTACTGAACAAGAAAGAAACCAAAGTGACTCATGTGACCCTGTCCAAACCATTATGCACATGTCAAGGAGTGAGGCCCAGAGAGGACAAAGACTCCTCCCAAAGGCACACAGCACAGTGGTGGCCAGCATGGAACCAGAATCCAGACAGTAGAAGTGCTTTGGGGCTGGTCATGCAGTCTAGGTCCAGGATTCAATCTACCTTGGCTCATGTAGAAAGCCCTTCCTTCCTGACCCCCACAGGGGCCCTCCTGTGGCAGAAGAGTGAGGAAGAAGAGGCCAAACAACTCTGGGTCAGGAGTTAAACATTAGATTCTGAGCATCTCTGGCCCTGCATTTTTCTCTTCCCAGCACTCCTAAGTTGAAACCAAGGCCTATATAATCAGAGGCCTGGCTTTACCTCTTCTAGCTCTGTAAGTTGAGAACAGACAGTAACTTCTCTGGGGCTTCTGTTTCCTTGTCCCTAACATGGAAGAGCACCTTCCTTTTTTCATTGGATGCCTCGGGATAAACCAAAATATTGTGAGTCAAAATCCCTAACAACAAGCACAGCAGATATAAGAGCTTAGTAAATGGGAGCCAATCAGCCTGTGCTGTGGCTGGCAGGTCTTAGGATTTTCATTTTATAGGTGAGGAAACAGACCAGAGGAAGCTTCATGGTTTGCCCAGGAGGGCACAGCTGGCTGCCCACAGGACACACTGGGGGGTTCCAGGCTGCATGTGCCTGGGGTGTCTGGGCCCAGGCTACCATCTGCCCTCACCTGCTGGGCCACCTCATTTCCCTCTTCTCTGCCCCAGTCCTGCTCTGCAGAGAAGTAAGTCCCTACCCTCCAGTGTCACTGGGCTCTCCAGAGACATGGGAAGACGTTCTGCAGTGATTCCCATGGAGGGGGATCAGCAAGCCTGAGCCACGGTTGAGCCCTTCGTCTGCTCCCCACCCTCTGATGCCCTGGCCTGAACTCCTCCTGAACCTCAGAGGCCCCCTCCTAGTGCCTTGAAGGCAGCTCCCTGCAGTTTGCTGAATCAGGAGGTTTATGAGTCATTGAAAGCTGGCAACTAGAATGGGGCTGGTTCCTCCATATGCCCACGTTTTGGCCACCAGCATCATCTTGGCTGCTATTGTGTGTCCAACTTTTGCTTATGGGATTAGCCGTTCTCACCATCACCCTATAATGTTACTATAGCTTTGTATTACAGATGAGAATACTGAAGGTCAGAGAGGTTAAGTAACTAGCTAAAGGATAAACACCTAATAAGAACAAAGCTTGAAGTTTGGTTTTCTTGACTGCAAATTCTTTGTTCTTCCCTCAGTATTGTGCTCACAATGGATTTGTGGGAGTGGGAAGGGGGGATCCTACTGCAGGGGGCACCCTGAGAGAGACAGAAAGTAGAACATCACTTATGCACCCTGGAGTCTCAGTCTGGGGGGTCGAGGCAGAGATGGCTGCAGTAACATCTACCCTCCTTGGCTGAAGCCCCTCTGCAGTGTGACTTTGTCACTTCTCCCATGGAGACCCCTGCCCTACTAACCCCGTCCCAACCCTCAGCCTACAGAATCATCAGCAAATACAATGGCTCCTGTTTTCAGCCACTGGATTTTGGTATGGGTATGGGGTGTTATTTGTCAACAGATGCCTGATAAAGTGATTGACCTCATTTCTCTCAGCCTCTGTTTCCTGGGTGGTGGGATGGAGAAAGTGTTTACATCCATCCATACAAACTTGTTACAGCAAGATGCAGCACTAGGTGTGGCATAGAATAGGCACATTAGCACCAAGGGGTCACCATGGGTATGGCCAGTTCTGGCTAGGGCTTCTAAGATAAGCGACAGGAGGGGGCCCCTTTCCTGAGTGGGTGAGCAGGTACATAGAGGACAGGCAGAATGTGAGGCAAAACTTACGGTGAGTAGCACTGGCACAGCAGAGGTGGCAAGAGTACATCTAGGGTTGTCTCAGTTGCAGGGACATGAGGGCCCTCAAGTTTGGCTGGAAGCCTAAAATTGTGGGGTTTGAGCCAAGCCAATGCAACACCAAAATATCCCCAAGATCATGAGGACTTGAGATTCCATAGCCAAAATGAGAGTCTGGGAAATAAGGATTTGAGGAGGCAAAAGTGTCTCCACAGGGCCTTTAGAGGTCAGTCCTCATGAGCCCACCCTGCTGGAAGCCCTTCCCAAAGGAAGCCCAGGCTCCTCCACATGTGTGTGTGGCTGCTGCTGCTCAGAGGACAGCAGGACCTTCTCTTCCCTTCTTTTGCCTCCTGCATGTTTTCCCTTCTCACTACTCAGTTTCCTTCTCTTTCTTCTTTTTCCCCACCTTTTGCTTTGTGTCTCAGGACACTACTCCCAATTACCTCCCAGAGCACATTCTTTTTTTCTACCCCCAAAGTAGATGGTTCTGTTTGGTCTGCTTCTTTTTATTTTTCGCAGCACTGAGCTGTATCTCCAGTCCCTTTTTATTTATGTTGAGACAGCCCCCACATGTCTGTCAGCGTGTCCTGAGGGGGCTTGTGTGTTGCTGTGATGCTGAAATCTATGCTACTGTTATTTCAGATACCCATGGTTATTTCAGGGCCACCCATGCTGGACAGGTTTCAGCTGAACTTTCAGACTAAGACTAGGGAAAAGGACCCAGCAGCCCTCTCCTGTAACAATTAGCCAATTGAAAACCTTATGAATAGAAGAGAAGTACTGTCAAATAAAGTGTCAGAAAATGAGCCCCCCAGGCTGGAAGACATTCAAGAAATGACTTGTGAAGAGATGCTTCTACAAAGTACAGTTGACTTTAATGATAGGAATGGAGTAAAGCACCTGGGACCTCCTTTTGCTGATGTGGCACTCAAAATGAGAAGAAACATAGAATCTGCAAAATTGGGCTCAAACATAAAAAGATCTTGTACATAGCACAGTGTTGGGTAGTGTTTAATTCTGTTGTACATAGAGTGACTATGAGTTTGACCCAACTCAACAGCACCCAACAACAACATGTTGAGACAGGGTCTCGCTATGTTTTGCAGGCTGCCTCTGGCCTCAGACTCCTGATCCTCTTACCTCTGCCTCCCAAGTCACCGGAACTGAAGGCATGCACTAGGGCACCTCGATTATTTTTTTAGTATAATTGTTAACAATTGTACAAATTAATGGAATTCATTGTGATATTTCCAGTTCTTCCCCATCTTATCACCCAGGCTATGAAGTGGATTAACCTCCCCTCAGGGCAACCCTCTGTCAGTAACATGGACAGTCCCCAGCTCTCCAGACGTGTCACTAGGTAGCACCCGTCTCTATGTGGCCACAGCATCAACTGAGACAGCTCTTGACCTCCAGAGAACACGTGCTTAGGACACCTGCCAGAGAGAGGGGAGCTCCACCCCAGCACTTCCCACCTCCCCCATGGGATGGTAACAGGTGTGAAGTCAGAAGTCAGAAACACCCCACCTTGGAGCTCCACAGCACGTTTCTTTTCTACTGCTCTGATTGCAGCCTTGCCGGTATAATAATGAGCAGCATATATCTCTCAGCAGGGCAATGAGCCTTCACTCACCATTTCCCAAACTTGCTGCTCAGGGAACACTTCCTGCTGAGCATCTCCCGGTCTATGAATGATGGGATGCTCTTCAGAAACTGCAGCTCTGTAACAAGAATCCAAGCCAAGAGCTCATGTTTATTTAGCTGTACAGGGGCAGACTAGCTAGGAAAATTTAGCTGATGATTTATAGCCTTTGTTGTTACAACGAATTCCACCTTTTATTAGGTTGCTATTGTTGTTAGGCTTTGGAGGCAGCCTTTTGCAGCTTATGTGATGTAATTTAAATAATCAACCCTAATTGAGTAGTTGCTTTTGTCCCTGTGTTCCAAGCTGCAGGCATTAAGATCTGAGAGATGGAAGGTCACTTTGCAGGTGATGGCAGGGCCAAGCCTGGGAAGGCGAGTGTTCTTCAAGCACTCATTAAGTATTTATTGAGTTCCTGTGATATGCTAGGCATTTTCTGCCCCAAAAGAATAATCCTTTTGGTTTCTTTGTTTTAACTTCATTGGCTTTGTATATAAATGCACACTTTTTGGTTTCGACCCATGGTTTTCACCCTGGGTGATTTTGTCCCCCAGAGGAAATTCCGAAGTATCTAGAGACATTTTTGGTTGTCATAAATGAGATGGTGCTATTTTCAGGGGTAGAGGTCAGGGATGCAGTTAACTGTTCTACAATGTGCAAGACAGACCCTCACAACAGAATTATCCACACCAATAGTGCCTGAAGCAAAGAGACCCAGACTTGAGGAAAACACCTTTAAAAACCATCACAAGGGCTGGGGTGCAGCTCAGTGGTACAGCACTTGCCTAGCATGCACAAAGTGCTGAGTCCCAGTCCCAAACCCACACACACACACAAAAAAAAAAACCTCACAAATGCAAAAGTCTACAAGGGCCAGTTGGGTGACATAAATGACAGGCAAACTGGACATGCCCAGCCCTGTCCAAAAGGGAACAGTGGCTGCTTGGATCCAGGTGACTGTTGCTGCATGGGACCTGGGACACACATACCTAGGGAGCCTGCTCTTCAAATTTTTCAAGCCAGAAACCCCAATTCTTTCTTTTCTTTGCAGTGTTAGGGGTTGAACCCAAGGCTTTGCACATGCTAGGCAAGTGTTCCACCACTGAGCTGCACCCAAAGCTCCTTTTTTAAATTTTTTATTTTAAGGCAGGGTCTCACTACATTGCAGAGGCTGCCTCTGGCCTCAACCTTTCAATCTTCCTGGCTTGGCCTCCTATATCATTGGGATAATAGCTGGGCACGACAGGGCCCAGCTCAAAAACCCAAATTCTAATGGCTCAAAAACCTAAGTTCTAATGTGAAAATACTCATTGATTACATGTTGGCAAGCAATCTGAGTGTTTTTTAAATGCCATGCCAGTCAAAACACACCTGGAAGTGTTGGAAGTGTGATAAAGAGAGCAGGACACAAATCTGCAACCTTCCCAGCAAAAACAGTGCCTTCTCAGCACTGAGCATGTGCTAGGGGTGTTAAGCAACACCAGCCCATGTCCTAGGCTGACCCCTCAGGTATACTCGTGTCCTTTGCCTTGTCCCCTTCCCCTCCTACCTAACATTTATTGAGCTCTTACTGTGTAGTAAAACCCACTCAAAATACCAATTTTATCTTCACAACAACCTGAAGAGCTAAATATTCATACTCTCTCCCATTTAAAGGCAAAGGATTCAGAGGCACAGTGAACTTACGCAACTTTTCCAAGGTGACACAGCAAGTGGAGGTACAGGAATCTGAGCCCAGGCCATGTGGCTCCAGACTTAACTACAAAGCTAGCTTGTCCTGGAGACAATGCTGGATCTCCAAACTATGCAGTGACACTCAAAAGGGACTTCTCACTCCTGAGCCAACCACACAAGTACTGGTCCACCACTGTGGTCATCCAGAATTCACCGAGTGCTCAGGACCTCAGCTCCCCATCCAACGTCATGGTTTTCACCATGGGGGTGAGTTTGTTCCCCAGGGCACATACAGCAATGTCCAGAACTGGTTTTGGTTGTCACAAATGGAAGAGTAGCTTTGGCATTGAGTGGGTAGAGACAGAGATATTGCTGAACACAGCACAGAACAAATCCCCTTAACAGTGACCCACCTAAAATGCCCAGAGGGCAAAGGTTAAGAAACCTTGACCTGAGAAACTCACTGGCAGCCATTGCAGTACAAGAAAAGCAATTGGCAGAATATTCCAGGTGACTCCATCTGTTCTTCATCTCAAACACGATCTTATGTCTTTCCTCACATCATTCTTTCTTCCTTTGTCTGGAATTTCATGGTAATCCCATCTCTCTGTGCTAAATGTCTACAACCGAAGAATCATCTCTGAGTGCAACTCTTCCATCTCAGCAGCAGCACAGCAAATAAGAAATAAAAAAATAGCAATAAAGGAAAGAAAAACGAGCATCAAAGTATGAAATAAATCCTTGCAATTCAAGCATAATATAGTCTACATGCCTGAAATATTAGTGTTTCTTCTGGAAGTTCTAAGCTATAATCCAAGCCCACATGAAACTCTGCTGAACACACACACGTGAGCACACTGGATTTCATAAAATGATTTTAATAGAAAAGTACAAGATATGAACAAAAATAAATAATCTTTATCTCATTTATAGCCCAGCAAATTGTACACTGCATATAAAAATGGTCTAAGATGCAATTTTCCTCTATTCCCTTTTTGCTTTTGAAATACTGAGACAATATTTTAATTCAATATTCTAGATTCAAATTGATACTTTAAAAATATCAATACCAATCTTTAAGTATACCCATTTTTTTTTAAGTTGGCTAACAAGATGATGTTTCCCCAAAATAAAACATTATCCAATCATCGGATTTAAGTATAAAGTTTGTGATAACAGGTAAATTAGAAGATTGTTTTTCTAAGTTTTAATTCCTATGTCTCTGAATGTTTTCTGAACCAAAAACTTATTTAATCATCTTATTTTCAAAACATAGCCATCTTGTTTTTACCACTCCTTAGAGAGAGGGGAGACTATAAAATACTTATGTAAAAAAAATAAATATTTTTAAGTATACAGTGACTGCAGTATTTTAGACCTATGCCTTGGTGCTTATTTGCATTAAATATATGCTTCAAGTTATAAGTACCTTTCCTCCTCTCTCTCTCTTTATATTATGGATCATTCAGTCTTTAGGGGCTGCTTTTGCTAATGATCAACTTGGAGTGAGCTAGTACAAGTCTCTGACCTGAAAGATTTATCACTCTGCTATCACTTCCTATTTGGTAATTCCAGTGGCTTGCATAATGTTTTGTAAATACAAATTGAAATTTGGCATTGGCAAAATTGTCTGAGAAAGGATTTGGGTAGGTGGGCTAATACACAGAAACTGCCAGCCAGGGTCAGTCAATACCTCAAAGAACTGAATAGAGAAGCTGGACCAGAACATAACAGGATTCCTTCCCCTTGAGTACTATAATGACCATTTTGAACATGGTTCTGCTTGCCGCTGTCTGTATATTAATTTTTTTGTTAATTTTCCTATATTGGGAAGATCTTGAATGCACTCCAGGACGAAAAGAAAAAAGATGCTGACATTGCTACATTGAGTATATGTTTTTGCAATAAAGAACACTGGTCAATATACAACTGAGGAAAAACTGAAACAGATGTGACTCCTAGAACCACAAGCGTTTGAATTTGCCCAGAAATGCTATTTTAAACACTCTATATGTTGGTCTACTGTTTTTTGTGGAATAATGCATTCTTGGCGTCCTTAAAAGATTTCAATATGTTACAAGGTTATCCAGAAAAAAATAAAGCAAAGGGCTAATATATCAATATGTGCAGCCCTTGCCAGATTTCAGTGTCCATTTTCAGAAAGCATGAAAACTCATATTAATTGCACTTAACACAACGGACCTTTAGTTTCTAAGGAGATCTCATTTGCTGCAGCCTGAGGCTTTCTTTTCATAAAACTACCTTCAAAGGGGCAGAGAGACACCATGCACGGTCCATTGTAAGTTCAGAGAGGTCCAATAGTTGCTGTGGTAAACACAAAGATACATTTTTTTTCCTTTTATACTAAAAATCTGGTTATGGATAAAAGCATGTGCCTTTTAGGTTCTTCTCTGGGATGTTACAAGACCAACATGCTCTAAAACAATTAAGTTACATGCATAATGCTAAAAGAATGTGAGCAATCCTATAACCAGCTTTAAGCCATCTGCTTGATTTCTTTCTTTGAGGAACATATATAGGAAAAGAGAATTCCCTTTTGTTCTGTTACATATAGAAATCTTTTGAAGCTTTGAAATAGTTGGTTTTGGTAAAATTCTCCACTCTTCTAGTATTTTAACATGTAGTCATACTAGGCTATCCCTCATGGTTTCTCCAAAAAATATCTCCACATGAAGTATCTGAAGGACAATTGAAACCACTTACCAATATACAAGTAGCATTTTATTTTATATTCTATCTTCCATTGGCATAAGCCTTTCAATGTTTGTTTTTTTAAACCAGTGAAATATACAAATCACACAAGACAGAAATATGTACATTAAAAGCACAGAATAAAGGCCATAGAAGATATACATAATATCTGAATGACACGTAGAATATCTTACATTAAATAGTTTCTTTTAAAAGCTAGGATTGTTAAAACTCAACTCTGTTCATAAACATGAATCACTAAAAAGGAACACAATCTGATTTAGCAAATAAAAAAGTACTTCATGGTTTTTGTAGAATAAAAACCAAAAAAGTGACATTTTAAACTAGTGCTTTTTCATTTCAAGATTTTCGCTTGCAATTCACTGCAACTGAGGGAATGTGAATGTCCTTGTGCAATAAGTTAAGAGCCACAGTGGCTGAGGGGGGTGAAGGTCATCAAGCCTGTGAAGGGAAGGGGAGTTATGCACCTTTCCAAACTTTAAAAAATTGTTAGTTGGAGATAAGAACACATTTGATGGTACTTTGATGGTACTTTGGGGAAAGAGGTATCTATTTGGAAAAAAAAAAAAAAACCTGTTTAAACTAGCCACCTATGTAGTGAGCTCGGTTTTTTTTAAAGTTCAAATAAGTACCACCAAATCTGACAGGCACAATTCCCCTCTGTAGAATGAACTAAGCAGAGTGAAACCATGGTGAAGCCTCTGGGTTCTGGGTATCTCTCAATGTCCAAGTCCATGATGGACAATAATATCCTCTCCACAAAGGATACAGGAAGGGAGGGTGGCAAACAGTGGGTGGACAATGAAGAGAAAGGCAACCTTCAAACCAACATGCATTCTAGCGCATCAGACAGTCAAGCTCCTCAGAAACCAGCTGGCTTCCCGGGGCTCACAGTAGGATCCCAGCAGGGCCACAGGCCAAGCTCAACACTTAAAAATCTTTTGGAAAAACTCCAACTGGATTGCAAGGAAGGACAACAATGCTCCAGACAGAGAAATAAGCCCAGAGTAAACTGTAAATCTAAATCACTGGCTGCACTGAGATATATTTATATTTATATTTATATATGTATATATATATATGTTATGTACAAAAGACTGAGATATCAGGCACCATGAAACCACATTTCCCCCCCCTTATAAATGTAACTGTTCAAGTACACTAGGAACAGTTTTAGGGTACACCTGCAGGATAATAGGAAAAGCACGAGTGGATAGTCTAAACACAGGATTATAACAGCCAAATGCCAACACCTCCATGGACTCCGTCAGCCAAAATGAATGAAGTGACCGCACCTCAAAATAAAAGTTTTGTAAAAAATAATCCCTAAGTAGCGAACCGTTTTCCATGTGGAACTTCTCATGTTTCATTCCTGTCCTACAATCAAAGGGGACCCAGCAGAGCTGCCGTGTGGAAGCATGGCCAGGATCACATCATGGCACAGAGGGACCAGAGAGAGCTTGGGGTCAAGTAGGAAGGTGGATTTCATGTTTTTCCTCAAAGAGGTTTTCTGCTCTGGTACAGTGTGGGACTGCATGCAATCCCCTGCTGACTACGCTGGGCATCTGTGAACGGAATTTACGTGCTACTTTCATTATTAGCATTTAGGAAGCAAGTATCCCTAAGAAAATGACAAAAATATTTTTCTTTATATTTAAGCCAACACCCTGCCCCCAAATAAAAAGGCTGAGATCCAGAATCAGTTGGAGATAACACACCAAGCCAAATCATGGTCTCTATGGAAGAGTTTTCAAAAGTTTTAATCTCTGGGACTTCCCCACTGCCTCCCAAGTTTCACAAGCTATTAGAATAGAACCATTTTCAGATGGAACCTTTGAGAAGAACGAGATGCGTGTTATACCTTTTTTCCTTGAAGATATGAGACTCTTGCTCTTATATTTTAAACTACCATTTTGAAAACAGAAAAAGCCAGCTGACAGCCCCCGGGCCAGGGGTGTCTTATTTTCTTTGTTTTGGTTTTTAAGACCTTTTATCTTGCGCCACAGCATTTCTAATTCCTTTTCGTCATAAAAGCTGAATCACACATAGATTTGTGCCACCTTCTTCCAACTGTATCCTACTCACCCCATAGGACTCAATATCTGAGAAGAAAATAAAATGTATTTCTCCCACCTTCTGGATGTGTACTACATCCACATGGCTAAGTTAGGGTATGGGTTATTTCCCCTCATCCTACACTATTGGAAATCTTGAACTACCTTTGCAAAGATCCACAAAATAAATATTTTTCTTGGTTCCCGCCCCTTATTATTGTCAAATAATAATTATATTATTAATAATAAACCACAGCGTTCTTAGATGGCTAACAGAAAAAAATATGGGTCCGGTTGCAATTCTTGGGGAAAAAATTAAAAATATTAAAGACAGAGAGAGAGAGAGAACCAGAATCACTGTACTTTCTATAAATAAGTGGGTGCTGGGAGTAGGGCTGGGTGATAGGCAGTGCCCATTATTTGCACACAAACTGGTCCACGATCTCCGTGCACTTCTTGCACTTGACGTAGCAGCACCAGTGGAACTTGCAGTGGCAGCGCTCGGTCTGCACGGTCTTGAACTGGTCGTAGCCGCGGCCGCAGCACATGAGCTCGCAGCCGTCCATGCCTTCCGATGTCTTGTTGCACAGGCGGCCCTGCGTGCCCAGCGAGCCAGTGCTCTCATTGCGCACACAGTAGTCAGGGCTCGGGTCAATGTAGACCAGGTCCTGCGTAGTGGGCGAGTTGAAGCGGCTGTTGACCTGCACCAGCTTGCCTCGGCTGTTGAGTCGCATGGCTGCAGCACTGTCATACTTCTCCTTCAGGGTGTCACCCACCTTGCGAAAGTCCGCCAGCTGCAGCCAGCAGGTCTTGAGGCTACATGAGCCAGACACCCCATGGCATTTGCAGGCCACATCAGCCAGGTTGTACACCGTCTGCGGGGGGATGGGGATGGTTAGTATGCAAATTCCTGGAGGACCCAAGATGCAGGTGTGGGCTATGCAAACAAAGTCCTCCACTTCTAGACAAGGCCATGGTCCCCAGCTGAATTAGGGGCTATGTTTTCTGCCCTTCATTCTCCACTACCAGAAGTCCTGTGTTATTGACTTCAAAAACTTTACAGAACAAATACACTTTCAGCCGCTCATCATTACATCAACCACCACAGTTTTTGAATGCGAACAGGAAAAGAATAATAATAATTCCAGTGGTGTCTTCTTTTGCTCAGCAACATTAGCAGTAACCTGTGACCATGCATCCCAGAGGCCACCTACCATTCCTTACCTGCATTTCCTGAGGGAATCCCCAGAGCCAGCCTATGAGATATGCATGTTATCACCCCTTCTCACAGAGAGCAAAAGAGACTTTCCTGCCCAATCTCTGGCAGGTGGAGGTGGCAGGATTTAAACCCAAGCAGTTGGACTCTGAGCCCAGGCTCAGGGACCTGACCACAGGTACCCAGCTAGTAAGTGTCCAGTTGGGAGAGGACCCAACCCCTGTAGGATCAGGATTCAGATATTTACCCATGCCTAATGGTATGACTGGGAGAATGACCTGGCAAATCCAGTCCTCCCCACAAGGGAAAAAAAAAAAAAAGGTCAGCCATTGAAAACCCTATGAATAGCAGAAAAGCACTAACAATATTGTTTCACCTGCTGTACGTAGGGTTGCTATGAGCTGGACACCAACTCAATGGCACCTAAGAACAACAACAACAACTGTTATGACTGTGTGCTGACCACTGTCACGAAAGCCCTTACACACCTGATCTCAGTTAACTATCCCAGCAGTGTTGAAACATGAGAAGATTAGATGACAGCACAAGGACAGAGAGGGTAGGTGACCTGCACAGGTCACATAGCCAGAGTATGGGGGAATTGGGCCTGGATCTCAGGTGTTTTCACCCCTGCTTCCTTCACCCCTGCCCTCACGCTACTATGCCAAGAACATCCACACTGGAACCACAGAAGGATTCTCCCCTTGACTCTGCCTTTGAACTTGGGCAACTGGCTGCACCTTCCTGAGCCTATGCTTTCCATCTGTGGATGGCATCAACCTCCCAGCACATTTATAAGGATAAAATTAGGGGAGGCAGGGAAAGTGCTTGGCACTTAAGACACAGTCAGCAAATCTGGTCTTTCTCCAGGGTGACGGGAGCATGGCGGCTGGGCCTCTGGCCAGTCACCTCGGGCCTCCCAGGAGCAGTGCCCAGGGCCGTGGCCCCATAGCTCTGTGCCCAGCAGTCTGGGAGGTGGTGGTTGTCTATTTATAGTCCCTACTGCCCACAGTTCCTCATGCCAGCGACCTTCCAGAGTCCGCGTGGTGTGGGGGTGCTGATGAGGGCCTGTAGGAACCTGGAGTCACTTCTGCCGGAACAGCTACCTTCTTCCCCCAGGGATTCATAAAGGGCTTTCTTTTAAAAGAGCCAAAGTGTACTCTCTTCGTATAAAGACTTTCAGGGGCTCAGCTAGCCTGAGGAAGGTTTTGCAAACATATTTAACCTTTGCTCCCCTTTGAGGAAAATAAAAAGCTAATGCCCCAAGGAAATCCTAATATGATTTCCTGGCACAGCATCCAAGTTTCTATCCCACTCCCCTCCACCATCCTAGAGAAAAGCTGTCCTCTATACAACCTCACCCACCAGGATCCCTACTCCACTCACTGCTCCAGTGAGGGAATGTGCCCAACTACAGTTCACTATTAAAAAGTGTAGATAGTAAATAAAATTATGCTAAAGGCTTCAAGTTCTCAAAAGTCCCCTCTTGCCATCTGGAAATCCCTTGACCCTGTCTCATTGGTGGTCAAGCCCCTGATGATTTCTCTATAGTTGTTGTTGTTAGGTGCTATCTAGTCGGGTCCAACTCATAGCAACACTTATGGGGTTTCAGGATTGTTTCCATAGTGGATTGCCACAACCTTCTCCTGTTTATGCGTTGCTGGGAATCAAACCCAGGTCCTCAGAGAGCGCAGAGCTACGCTCTACCAACTGAACTAACCCCTAGCCCTCTCTATAGGAGAGAAGTGTAAAAAAGTCTGAAAGATGGCTGGAGGCATTTCTGGTAGGAGGTTCTGGGCACACTGTCTGCACATAGTGAAGTGATATGTCCCTGATGAGAGTGGGAACTAGGTCTTATGAGTTTCCTGAGGATGGCGCTGACATCTCCATTGCAGGATCCTGTGACAGCCCCAGTAGGGAGAGAGAACAAACCACACTGCAGGAACCATGGCAGGGGGCACCTGAGAGGAGCGGCTGCCTTCCTCTGTGACAATCACCTGACCCCTCAGTGCAGCAGAAGCAAAATTCTGCAGAGCTAAGTACTTCCCTGACACCCTCCCAAATGTTTAACATCAAATCTGAGAGGAAGATAAGTTAGCTGGAATTATCTACAGTTTTTGACTTCCCTACATTCTTTACTCCACAATGTTTAATAATTAAGTTATCATTTATCAAGTACTTACTACTAGATGACACTAAGCTAAAATCTTAGACTGGACCAAGTGAAACTGTTATTTTGTAGGTCAAAAATGGTCAAGTACTGTTAATTTCATACGATTCAACCTACTCCATGACCTCATTTAGGCCTCACAATAACCCCAACTGACAGTCACTGCCATAGCCACTGACAAGACATAGAAATGTGGAAACTGAGGCTCAGAAACCAAAAGGAATAGACTGAACCAGATTTAAGCCTTCATTTCTCTAATTCTCAACCTCCCAGATCTTCACCCCAAAGCTGTGATTCATGTATTTAATACAAGTGAACCTAGGCTATTTCAATCCACTAATTTTCTTCCACAGCCACTTAAGTGGCTCTCTTGGCCTCAGTTTCCCAATCTTTGGAATGAGGGGGTGGAGCCAAAGGGTTTGAAGGCTCCTTCCAGTCCTCTATGGTCTACTCTGTGATTATCTTCCTTTTTCCTCACCCCAAAATACAGAAGAGTGAAATCTCTGACCAGAAAGTTCCTGGCACCTACCTTAGGTTCTGTGAAAAAATAATGGCCCTGGTTTTCAGTGCTGCCAAAGTTAAGAAAAGTTTTCACCCCTTCATTTTAAAGCAGCCATAAAGTGCCATGTGTTTAACCGCAGGAAAAAAGGGTCTTTTTAACTATTGTGGAGTAGCTTTGCATATCCCCACCAGGAGAAGGAAAGAGCAGGAACCAGGAGGCTCAGGAGGGCTACAAGATGTCCTCTCTGGACACTGCTGTGGCTTTCTCTTCTCTCCAGAGCCACCCTACGATTGGCCTGATGGTCAGACCTATAAAGTTCCACACTGCTAAAAATGCCATTCTTTTCCTAGAAAAACTCTTTTTCAAAATCCTCAGTCCATCAGGCCTATCTAATGGCAAAAAGACGGCAGAGAGAAATTTCCCAAGCTGGGGTGAGGCCTTTGCCAGCCTGACACCCGCTATGGTAAATACTAGTACCTGTCTCGAGTTGAAACCCAATCACAAACATTGCCCAGGGAGGAGAGAGAAAGGTATTAACATTTTTATTTCTGAGCTCCACTAGCCAACAGTACTGAGGACTCACTAAAAAAGCCAGGGAAGCCAGATGCTGTGGTGCTGGCCTGTAATCCCAGGGATTCAAGAGGCTGAGGCAGGAGGATAGGGAGTTGAAAGCCAGAGGCAGCCTGAACAAGTTAGCAAGATCCTGTCTCAAAAAATAAAAAAGAGGGCTGGTGGTACTGCTCAATGGTAGAGCACTTGCCTAGCACTGTGATGCCCTGAGTTCAACCCCACAGTATTGAAAAAAGAAAGGGGTGGAGCAGGAAAAGAGCTTTCTCAGGCAACAGGGGCGATGGGGCTGATTCATCCCAGGGAGGCCTTTCTGTGGTGTGCACCCCTGTCCAAAAAGGCCAGTGGGACTACAGGGACGGTCAGAGATGGGGGAAAGACAGACAGCAACAGGCAGAAAGAGGGAGAGGAAAGAGATTGAAGAGCAGAGACTAGGCAGAGCGGATGGAGGAGAGAGGCGGGCACAGGGCCCCGCATGCACTCACCCTGCGGCCCGCCTCATTGTTGTGCAGGTTCATGAGGATGCGCGCGCTCTCGTAGGAGCCCTTGGCGTGGATGCGCTCTCGCTCCCGTGCGTCCACAAACTCCTTGGCGAAGCGGTAGCCATAGTCGATGTTGTCACCGCAGCCGCCCCACAGCCAGTCCCGCGGCAGGTCCTTGGGGCGGGCGGAGCGGCTGCAGCCGCAGGTGGACAGCTCGCCCTCTCTGCATGCGCGGCTCATGGCGTTCACCACCCCCGCGGCGCTCACTGCATACGTGAAGGCCGTCTCGCGGCTGCCTGCGGGCCAGGACGCGGGTCAGCGGGTGCCTCTCCCACTCCCCTGGGCTCTGCTGGGGGGTGCAGGGAGAGCCCCAGATCCACCAGCCCTGGGCACTCTGGGGAGGGGACAGGAGCCCCCAACCCAAACTAGCCCTGGGCCCTCCTGGGGTGAGGAGTGGGGGGGGCGGTAAGCCGCAAACACATCAGTCCTGGGCCCCAATGGGAAGAATGAGGGAAGAGGGTCAGGGAGAACCACCCCAAGCACACTGGAGCATGCAGTCCCACGCACACTTCGGGGCAGGGTGAGCCTCTGACAGAGCAGGTCTGGGCTGGGCGGGGTAGGGAGAGGGAGCCTCAACTCACACCAACCCTAAGCCCTCCTGGACAAGGAGAGAGGGAGAGGGACAGGCCCCCCCCCACACACACACACACTGCTGCTCCCAGAGGGAGGCAGACAGATAAACCTCAGGCTGGTCCCTCCTGCTGGGCCCCACCCTTAACACACACCCAGCCCCTGGGCCCACCTTGAGGGCAAGCCCAGAGAGGCTCCCCAACACACACAGAAACAACAAATAACAAAGGAGAATCAGAACCTTGGTATCTGCTCTGACATTTCAGAGCCTAAGGCAGGACTCTAGCAATGCTAGATTGATTTTTCTCTACAGCTCTTTTGAAGATACTTAATAGGTCTTATTTCCAAAAATGCACATAAAAGAAATCATTGAAGGAAAGCTTAGAATGCAGTAGACTTCCTTACCCATATTCTAATGTTTGGTATTATTTTCATTTTAAACAGCAACATTGAATTTGCTAGGCTTACAGCCGCTCAAACTCTTAGGCCCCCAACCTAAGGCAGGCACTGGCCCTTGTTGCAGTTAGCTTTTTCAGGGCACCTATTCCTCCTGTGCAGATCTAACCTCTCCTCTCTGTTCCATCAAGCAGCACAAAGTCTATCTCTGGACAAAGCTCTTTGATGTCCTACCAGGCTATTCTAAACCTGTTCATAGAGTTATAAACAAAACTTGCTGCTTCTTAAATCCCAAGCTGATTGGCCTGATAATTCTCATTGAAGAATATGAGTGTCTACTTTTTAAATACCCTGCTGTTCTTTAAAGCTACTTCTGGAACCACCTCCTACCCACTCCTGAGATCCTAACCACAGTTTTTGCCTCAAAGGGTTAGAATGATAGCAAAAAGGAAAAAAAGAAAAAAAATACCTAGGGGAAAAGGGAAAAATTTTTTTTCTCCTTCCCCCAAATTGATAAAGACTATCTCCCTATAAAACATTCATGAGACCCCTATTTGTAAGGAGAAAAACTGAGGTGATCAGAGACAACCTGGAATTCCACTTGTATGTGGAGACATTTCTACATGTAACAAGAAGTCACTTAAAAAAGAAAGAGAAAGAGTTAACACTCAGCCAGCTGAAGCTGGGGCAGGAGGCTCACTTTTCTCAACTGTAAAATAATGGTATTGAACTAGATGCCCAGGAAAAAAGGCCCCTTCTGCCTCTAGTGCTGAAGTCCTTGTACGAGAATTAGTTCCTCCTACACTTCCTTTGAGAGGGACAATCTTTGCTGACAATCTTTTCAGGTGGGGGGCATTGGGACAGCACAAAGTCTGCTGACAATAGGCCCTAACCCTAAGCAAAGTCTCATTCTTCAGGAAGATGGCCATGCCAGCTCAAGTACGCAGCACAGGGCCCTCTCCTCCACACTTCAACTGCAGTCACTAGTGATGGCCCCTTGCAGGAATGGCAGTACTTCTGATTCACCACAGACCCTTCCCCTCCCACATTTAAAAATGCATAACTTGAGGAGTGTGCTGGTGGTTGGCAGAAGGATCCAGAAAGTTCCTGTGGGGCTTTACATCTGTCTAGCTCCAATTAGGCAAAAGACATCGGGGACGTGGAAACAAATAAGGAGAGTGGACAGATTCTAGGGAGTCACTGAGGATTAACACTGATAATACAGAAAATGCCGTGCCCTGGACAGGAGATTTGTGGAATAAAGTGATTGTCTCCGGACGAAGAGAAGATAAAATGATCCTCTGAGGACAGAGGGAAATAAAATACTGTTCTTTGAGTACACAGAACATAAAAGGGCTCTTTTGTAAAGTACAAATAATGCTGCTTTTTTCCTACGTCTATCTTGAGCATTTCCTTTTTTGCCTCACAATACAAACCTGGTAGAAATCTCCAAGCTAATTGGTGCCTGCAGCAGAAACATAGTTTGAAAAGTGCTCCTTGGCTAGTCGCCTGTGGACCCTGTCATCCTTGTTGGAATACTGCTGATTCCATTAGGTTTCTTCTATGTGAAACCTATGTTGACTCGGACCTTCACACTCCTTAAAAATAGCACCTCCCTGACATATCTTTTCACACATGGAAACAAAGCCAAGGCAAGACGGGGACAAAAGCTGGAAGGAACGGGTAGCGTGATGAAAAATGAGAATGTTTCCAAAATGCAGAGTGGGCCCTTCCATGAGGCAATTGTGCACGGTGCCTCCAAGGCAACCGGCACCTTAGAAAAATGAGCCAAGGAGGGGGCAGAGGTGGGGGCTGAGCTTCTCAGACACTGGCCCCTCTCAGGGTCACATTCTCACAGTCAAGAAGTGCTCTCGATGTCCCTGGAGTACTAAGTGCTTTTGGGAGGCACATGTACGCTGTTGGCCATCAAGGGTGTTTTCAACTGTCCCTTTGTTCATTTTCTTCAAATACAACCTGAGGTGGAAAAGTGATGGCAAAGTAACTTTCCCACTAGTGCTCTGCTTCTGTAAGAATTTGTTTTCCCTGCTCTGTATCCCTTATTTCAAATCAGAGAGAGAAGGCTCCACCAGTGCCTCACAGAGCAGCCACCCGGCAACAGCTTCTTGCTCTGAGATACCAGGCACTATCGAGCCTCTGGCCAGGGAGGATGCACGCTGTGCTCACATCTTCCAGTGGCATCTCCTGACTGGCCCAGAACATCGGGAGGGCCCCTTGCAAGCTGTCAGGAGATACCCCTGCACCCATATGCCATCCCCCAGACAGCAGTACCATATCACTGAGGACCACAGAGTGTACTTGCAAGGGACAATTAAATGGAGTCCTTTGTACCAAGTGCTCTGCTTGTTCCCTGAGGAAACAGGCTCTTTGAATCTTGGACTGCATTTAAACTACATCTCCAGCAGCACTCAACTTCACTTAGCAAATGATAGCTTATTCTGAACACTTTGGCCCCAAACAGGCCATGTATGAAGAAGAGAAGAGGATGTTAAATCAAAGCTGTGTTCAAGAGACTACACAGAAAAATGGCTCTGACTTCTATTTTCCTTCTGGTTACCATCAAAGATGCATTATTTTTCCTATCTCACTTCCACACAAAGAAAAAAAAAGAAAGAAAGGAAAAAAAAAAAAACCACTCTAATACAGTTTTTAAAAGTTTTTAGCTCCCATACAGTATCAGAGCACTGAAGAATTAAGTTTCCCTGCCTCATTTTGGGTTATCTACCTAGGACAGGTCATATGCAGGCACCACTCCCATGTTCCTGAAATTTAGCTCTTCCATTCTGACCCCAGTACATACATTAGCACATGGTAATCATTGACAGAAAGGACAAAGCACTATGGAACCTCAGGCAGGGCCTACAGGGCCCTCTCCCATTCGGTTAGAAGAATGGCTTCCAATCCCAAATTATTTTAGTTTATGAAGCCTCTTGGCTCAAACATCCACTGACAACTCTTTTTTATTCTCAATGAATGCACTTCTCTGGGTTTTCTTAAAAAGCATTTTATCCATGGATGATGGATATTAAGCCAACTTTTTATCTTCAGTCTGTATGAACAGTTAATTGCTTTGATAAATTGCTTCTTATTTTCAGAATCACTGCAGTCATATTAATTATAAGGACTTATTTGCATAAAACTAAAGACACTAAAATATTCACACAGGAGAAAACACACATACGACCCATCTGTCAAATAGGATAGACTATTAAATCAAACCAAAGGCAAACTGAGCTTTTTCTTTTTCTTTTTTCTGGTAGCCCAGTTTAAATGCTATCTCCTCCCTGTCCTCTGTGAATGGAGTAACAAGTTCAACAACATACTTAAGATCAAAACTCAAACTGTGAGCAATGTGCTTAACTTTTTTTTAAAGTTTCTAGGTTGAGAACCAAACAAGATCACACACATAAACTGGATCACTTCTAATTAAAATTCTTTCTTGGGCTAAAAATAAAGCTTTTAACATATATGTCACTATAGCCTCAGGAAACATCTATTACAGGAAAATTTAAATCTTGTTCACGTCCAACATATCCAGCATTCTGAATTTTCAGTTTGATGCTTAGACCATCTGAACTGTGGCTTAAGACACTTCCAACAGTCAAAAGAGTTTTTAGGTTTAAAAGGATCTAAATGACTCAGCTTTCCCCATCTGCTTTTGAGAAACCAAAATAAGTGTTCTGTTTCCACTTTAAACTAAATACATTTTAGAAAAAATTAAGTATTGGGGAAAATGAAGGTATCTCTGATGCCCTCCTCCTGACTTAGTTAAGGAAGTCTGAAAGTGATCATCAGATGTGGGACTGGAATTAACATCATTCCCTATACTGACAAAAAACCCCAAGCCATTACCCAAGCTGGAAGGTGGCCTCCTCACCAAGCATGCAAGCAAACACTGAAGACATTTCCTAGGCAAGAGTTTACATATATTGTAAGTGGGTTCCTACCTATCTGCATCACCCTGCCAAAGACGGAGGTGTTGTCCACAGTGCTACAGTTCCATCTTCGATGTCGGAACTGATACTGGCATTCTTTGATGCCAGTCTTCGCGCCTTCCCCGATGTACTGCATATGGTCCTGATATAAGTGGCACAGTTTCTTCTGTCCTTGAGAAAGTCCTGCCAGTTGGCTGCAGAGAGGCTGTGCTCCTATGATATATACTTCTGACATCTGAACAGGGTTATTCATACCTAGCGACCTGCAAAGGGGGGGAGATACGCATTCAAGATTTACGTGAACTCTCGAGGTGGGCCCCCTGAAAGCATGTCAGCAATACATAGTTTTAAGCACACAGATGCTTTTTCTCTCCTGCTTGTCCTCATGACAAAGTATGAGAAGGGCTTCATAAAACTCCTCTGTTTAAACTCCACTCAGAAAACGGAGCTATTGTGTAGTCTCCATCCTGCCATCTGGCTCCTCAGTTAGTGTTTTCACTGCCTTCCTTGCCCCTGTTGCCATATACCTGAACCAGTATTTTCAAAATCCACTCAGAAAAGGGGGAAATGGTGGTTTCTGGGACCGGCCTCTGTCATTAAAGAAAGTGACTCACTTTGCCCCACAAATTGGACCAATCTGCCTTGAAAACACATGAGTGCTGAAAGTAGACACAATTAGACATGGGTAGGAGATAGGAGTTCCTTTTGACTGATGGAAGAACAGAGCAACAAGTTATACAGGCTGAAGAAAATTCACCCTGTTTCTGGACAGTTTAAAAGGGCTCCTTATGTGATTGTGAAGGACTCAAGACAGGGTATCCAGTGAACAGAAGTCATGTTTGACAGTCAGAAAAATGCTGTTCATTTACAGGGGAAAAAATATCCAGAATGCCGTCAAAAATAATCCTCTGGATATACTGCAGTCTATCTACAAGGCCCTTCCAGAAAGAAACCCCCTTTTAGGGACATTTCACTACTTCAAGTTCACCTCCTTTTGATCAAATTTCAAGCCAAACACTTCTCCAGTTGAAATTTAGCTGTCTTCCTACGACTCTGCTACTTCAGATTCTGTATGTTAATAACCTCAAGTGACAGAAAATAAAAGTTGAAATTCACTTTTACTACCTAGAGGTGGCAAAAAAGTAAATTTTATAGATAGGCTTACAATTATTAGAGAAGTGAATTTCCCTTTATAACATGATATACTACAAGCACAAGTCTGAACAAGGGCCTCAAAGAAACAGGCCTAGGTGTAGAGGTTCTGATTCCCCATGCAACTAAAGATACACTTTACAATATTAGTAAGTTAAAAGAAAATTCTGATTTAAAAGTATATTATCCAAACTATATTAGATAAATGCAAAGATACTATCCAGCTTTAAGTATTAGAGCATCATACAAACAAATCTTAAAAAAAAAAATATGCACATGCAGTGAACTTACCACCAAGAATTAGCTTCTATTACAACCTGGGCGAAGGAGAAAAATACGGCCAAAGCCATTAGGAAGAACTTGGAAGACATTGTACTTCCAGCCGTCCTCAAAGCCATTTCTGGGCTTAATATTCCAATGGACCTCTGGAGAGGGAAGAAAGAAGCAGATGTTTATTGCCTTTCAGATAATTTTCAAGCACACAAGTTTAAACAGCGGAAGCATCGGGGTCTCTCAAGTTTACTGTTGATTGACTGGGCTTCTCCGTTGATTTTTTTTTTTTTTTTTGATGGCAAGATATAGGCAGTTTCTTTTCCAAATTAATCCACCCACGCAACCTCACCAGGAAATCTGCTTTCGCTGGGATCCTGCAAGCTGGGCACACCAGCGACTACAAACATGTCTCAATGCTGTTGAGTCGAAGCCCGGTGCCCGGGTGCCAGGCGCTGCCTGCTTCCTGCTTGCTTCAGTCCCGCAACCCCCTTGCTCCCCTCCAGTTCACACTGCCCCTGGACCCTCCTCGGGAATTCACTCGGGAACCCGCTGCCACCCTCCTCCTCTCCCGGACCTGGGCCGAGCAACAAGTGAAGCCTGAATTAATTCCATGGACGAGAGGGGCGAGAAGGCGAGTGGAGCTGGCCGCTGGCTGCGGAGGATGGGGGTGGCCAGCGCTGGGGTGGGGGGTTGGGGGGGCAGGACGCTGGAGGGAAGGGCAGGGGGTGGGGGCGAGGCCCGGGGGACCAGCAAGCGCACTAGTGCCCAGCTGGGAAATGCAGCTCCGAATTAACATCGTATGTTTTATAATCAGTTTACAGGCCGATTTGGGGAAAGCCATTTCCAGATGGGGAAGAGCAGCCGGAGTTTCCTTTAGGACGCTCTGAGGCCAGATTGGGGTGGGGAGCAGGAGATGGGGGGGGGCCTCAGAGATAAAGGGAAGACAGGTCAGTTCTCCTAACCAAGGAAATCAGAAAAGAGTGGCCCCTCCCGGCTGCGGCCTTCTCTTCGGACTGAGAAGGGACCCAACTCCAGAGGAAAGAAGAGGTCTGGCTCTCGTTCTGGGAGGGCTTCCTGTCCCTGCTTCCCACAGCCTCCCACAAGTTCTGACTTTTTCATTCTCCCGCCGCCCCCACACCTAGGAGGGGATGGGAAGCTCGGAGGGCCCTGAAGTTCTCTTGATCCCGGTATGAGGTTGTCGGCCACTTCACCATGGCGGCACTGCAAAGCCTGGCCTTGAAACACTGCCACCCGCCTCCAGGCTGGCCTCTCCAGCCCAACTCAGCCTCAGTTCCCTCAGTTCTGAAAGGCAGGGTCGCCGAGCGAGGCCAGGGCTACTGAGTCGCCAGCGGAGCCTCGGATGCGCTGACTCCCGAGCAGCAGCAGCGCCCCTGGATTCCAGCGCACAGGGCGCCCGGTGGCGGCGAAGGCTCCCTTCCTGAAGAAATTTTAGGGGCAGGAGTCGGCTTTGGAAGCTTCTGCCGCCGTTCCTCCCACTGGTGACTTCTCCACCTGCAGGTGGCGGAGCCAGACGACTGTGGGTGGGAGGAGCGGGTTTCCAAAATCCCCTTTCTCGTCTCTGATAAGTGTGACTGCCGCTGCGCTGCGCTGCCCTGCCCGCCGCCCCCGAGGGAACCCCTTTCTGGGGAAAGGAAAGGAAGGTGAGCCTCCTTCAGGCAGCGGAAGGAGCCTGCCTGGAGCCCGGTCCGTAACAGGAACGGAGGGGACCCAGGCAGCGGTGAAAATGCTACGGGGCTCTGGAGCGCCGCAGAGCCTCCCCTTTGGCCCAGACACCTCCCGGCTTCTCCGAGAGGAAATGCTTATGCGGTCCACAGCGCCAGCTATCCAGGGCTCCGAGCCCGTGGCCCAGTCCTCCCTAAAGCACCGCAAAGCTGGGGGCGCATCCTGGAGAATGGAAAGCGGGGGTTTCCCCAGCCTAGGAGTGAGAAGGCAGTCTCCCACCCTACCCCCGCCCGAAGTGTCAAGTTTCCTCCAGGGGAGGGGTGGGCGGCAAGGTCTGCTTTCGCTGCTAGCGGCTCAGGCTACAAAGTCGGCTCTCAACAGAGGCTGGAGCCTCACGCCCACCACACATCCATACACACTCACCCTCGTGCACATTCACACACGCGTGTGCACAGACACACACGTTCCGACGTGCTTTGGACTCCGATCCCAGATCGTGGCTTGACGCGCGCATTTTCCTAGCATCGCGGCGGGCGGGGTGCAAGGGGCGGGACTCGGGCAGCAGAGAAATTGATAACAGATTCAGCGGATTACAGCGGATCTCTTTGTTAGAGCCGAAGCCACACAAACCGAACCAACTCCCGGCCCGATGCCCCCGGGGCGAGTCCACCAGTTCCCAGAAACTGGGCCAACTGAGAATAGAGCCATTTGGTTTCCTTGACTCGAGTCTCCCCAGTTCCAAGGAAGGGTAGGCAGGGGTGCCCAAATGGGGATCCGACCAGAGAGGCCCACAGAGTAGCATCTCCACTTAACCCCGAAATTTTGCCCAGAAACACCTTGGCTTTCTTCCCGCTCCAATATCGTTGCAAACCAGAAAAGGCCCCACAAATTTGAGAGTCTCTAGGAACCCACATGGAACTCAGTAATAAATAGATCCACTTTGTAGGGTAAAATATCCCCATTTGTTTACAAAGAGATGTGATCCAAAAAGACACTAGGAAATGAGACCTCTTGGGAGATTGTCATACTAGGGGTAAAAACAAAAGTTCTGGTCAGAAGCCCAGTTTCCCAAAGAATGAGCTAAAAGTTTTCCAACAGGGGCCCAAGAAGCCGGCTCTGTAAGGACCGTAGGAATTTTTTGCTCCTGTGCATGGAGAGGAGGACTGAGAGCCTTTGAAAGGTTCAGAGCAGGGGTAGGGTAAAGTGAAAGGAAGGCGTTGAAGCTCCAGTTCAGGGCAGCTGGTTCCTGTGGTTCCCCCTTTACTCTGTACAACAAAGCTTTCATGTTTGTTAAAGGTGTCAACTGTGGTGCCCAGAGGGAGTGATGAGGTAAAGGACAGGGAAACCGATGAGGAAAGCTGATCAGAAGACATATCTGGCACTCCTGGCAGCTTCAGAAAACGCACACACAAACTCTTAAAAGAAATGAAGAAAAGGCTGGGCAAACATTTCAACTCTTAACCAGCCACTGGCTCTTACCCTGTCTAGGCATCCCTTTCTACTGGACTCCACAGGTAGGGCCCAAGTCAGAGTGAAAACGATGAGGGATGCCAACTAAGTGGAAGAAGTGAGTTTGACCCAGGCTCACCCGGAGGAAAAGATGGGAAACTTCAAGAAGAATCGCCACTCTTGGTGGAAACTCAACTATGTTCCCTACTCTGATCTCGCCTTAAAGCAAGGAGACAGAGAAACTTGGAGGAGAAAAACTCCTTCAAAGCCACAAATTTGGGACATCTGCCCCAGAAAGGCACAAAGAAATGAAAGGAGATGGTGAAAGCGCCTAATCCTAGCCACTAGACCACCAGAGAACTGCCTGGAGATGGTGAAGAATGGGCCTTCGGAAGCTCATAGGAGGTACATTTTGGGGGAGCAGACAAAAGAGCTATTGCTCCCCATGTTTTGTGCCTGGGCTCAGGGGAAGGACAGCTGACTCACGCTGGGAGTACGTGTGTCCACCACAATGTGTGTGTGTGTGTGCGTGCGTGTACTCCTCAAGCAGGGGAAGGGAACGAGGAGAGAGCGCCAGGAGACAGAGGTTGCTCCTAGAGCTGGAATAGGTGCAAGAAAAACGAATAGCCTATGACTGCCAGGGTCTCAGAACCCAATGGACCGCAGGTCCAGGAACAGGGAGGCTCCAAGGGAAGATTCTCTTTTCTTCCCTGCCCTTTGTCCACCCCCTTGATGGGGCTCATCAGATTCCAACACACACACCCCACTTACACTTTCCCGCGCAGGTCGTCTAACTCCCTAGGCATAGGCTCACCTTTGTCCAAAGGTCCGCAGAGTGTCCATAGACGGAGAAAGAGAACTAAAGATCATCAGTCCAACCCCCAATCTTAGAGGCAGCTTCGCCCCACTTTCTAATAGAGGAAGAAACTAAGGCCGAGAGAGGGAACACAGCACGCACCCAGGACCACAGAGAGAATTGGTGAGGCATCTGAAGCCACATCAGAGGCCTCCTAGGGCGACCCTTAACCCCTTTCACCAAGAGGAAATAAGCTGCCTTCGTTCATTTGCCCGAACCTCTTTTGCTAGGTGAGAACTAAGGCCCCTCCCTATTTGCCTCGGCCGAGAGCCGAAGCACATTCTCTGGGGGCCTCGGAAGGCCTTGCTGTGAGAGCGGGGCCGGGTGGCTGCGAGGGTAAGCCGAACAGAGGTGGGAGGGAGACCAGAGCAGCAGCGGGCGGCGGGAAGGAACGGAACTCCAAGGCGCCTTACCTCAAGATAGCCAATAGGGGGCAGCCGGCACCGCCCGGCGGGAGGAGAAAAGGCAGCTGGCGGGCTCCGAGGTCTGCGCGCACAGTGCTAACCCCTGGTGCACTCAAGCGCTCCGGGAGGGGGAGGAAGACCAGGGACTCAGACTGGGCCTCCTGGGGGAGGGGTCTTCCCTTGAATCGGGTTGGAGAGAGGGTGGTTAAGACCAGTATGTTCAAGACTTGAGAACAACTGATCCTTTCCTCCCCTTGCTCCACTCAGGGCAAGGATCCCCCGCACGCCAACACACGCCCCAGGTTCCACCACCTCTCAGTCGCCGTGCGCTCTGGCATTGCCCCGTCGAAACTCCTCTGGTACAAGCTGTCTAGAAACCAAAATTCTGGCTGCCCCTACAGTGAGTGTGAAAATGTTGGGGGGAGAGCAGCGGCCGAGGAGGTGCGATCTCACTGCCGGGCCCAAGTCCCGTTCCTAACAGTGAGTTGTCCACTTAAAGAAAGACAGGAGAGAAGGGGTCCGGGTGTCAGACAGAGAATGGAAAGTATAACAGGGCCGTGGGGACCCCTAGTTTTTTTTTAAACCGGGGGGTTGCTTTTAGGAAACATCTTAGCTCCAATTCTAACCTTATTCTCCAGGAAAGTAAAAATGGGAAAGAGGAAGAAAAAATGGAAATAAGGATCGAAACTCGAAGGGCAGAAAGAGGGACATCTGTTTGGAAAACAGCAAGTTATACTGCAAGAAAAACGTTTAACTTTTCGTAAAAGTGAACTCTCAGTGACCCTCGGAGTGTGTGACTCGGCTTTAACATACAACTGACAATTAAAACAAACACGAGTTCACAAACTGGCCCCCGCCCTCCCATAGCGGAGGCCCAAGTGTTTCTAAAAGACAAGGCGGACTGCTCAAGGGGTCGGGCCGCTCGCTCTCAGCCCTACAGAATTAGACCCACCAAGACCACCACTCCCCGCCCCCACCGCCGCTGCAAAGTGCCTGAGCTCACCCAGTGGCGGCTAATAATGCTAATAACGCGACCCTGCTCCCCGCGCCTGGGTGCGCGCTGGCCCCCCGCCAGGCACTCTTAAAGGCACAGGGCCCTGTAAGGCTCTAGTTACTCGGCCAGGACCAGCCTGAAAACTAGCCTCTGTCGTTAGGTGGGGGTGGGGAATATGCTGCTCTCGGGTAGCTGGCCCCTGGTCTGCCTGCCGGTTCTGTTAACCAGGGAGTCCTCTTCCTCTTTGCCATACACCCTCCCAGTACCCGCGCAGTGGGCGCTTGATAAATATTTGTTGAATCGAATCATTATCCTGTTACTGAAATGTACATTGTAAATTACACTCGAAGTTCTCAGGGTAAAAGGAAAGCTGTCCGAGAACCGCGCTCAGTTTTTCTGCCATCGCTCTTCCTCACTTTTTCTCCAAAGTCGAAAAGGTTTGCAGAACGGTGGGTGCGACGAGAAGTCTCCAGGGACGCAGAAGCTGTACACAAGGGATAAGGACCAAAGAGGTCCCTGCCAGCGACGCTGGAGTTTAGCCTTCTCAAGGCAGTTGGATAAATGGAGGTATAGGAAGAAATGGAGGAAACTCAGTTAACTTCCAAAAGAAAAGAAAAGTGGCGAGCGTCGGAGGCGCACTGAACACCTACCTTCATGGCGAGTGGGAGGGGGCGCGGGGAGGAAGTCACCACCCGAGCGAGAGCAGCCAGGAATCCAAGCGGAGCTGCGGGTTAAGCCTGAGGGGACGATCAGGAGTACGGCTGCAGAGTCCTCCTGGGCGCGTCCGGTAGGCGCAATGAACCGGAGCCGAAGTGGGCACTGACGCCCGGGCCTGGACTCCCGAGCTGGGGTAGCGCTAAGATGCGCCTAGGAACCGAGGGGGCACCGACGCGCGCGGGCCGGCAGCAGGGGCAAGGCAGCGCCCGGACGCAATGAAGGAGCCTCGGGTCCTGTGAGGGCGCGCAGGCGACTGTTCCGCAGCAAGGCGCTCCCTCTCCAACGTCCATCAGCGACGGCGGTAATTAGGGATTTCCAACCCCAAATGTGGGCGTGATTGTGCAAAAGACTTTACAACAAATAATAAAAAAATTCTTCACAAGAGGGTGAAAAAAATGCCCCACTACTCAACTCTGGCCCGAGGCGGGGAAGGGGGGGCGATCTCCGCGCCCAGGTGCCCCCAGTTCATTCACACCACGGATTCTGCAAACTCCTGCTCACGCCTCCTGATCTCCAGCTCCTCCTCTCCGGGTCTGTGGCCGAAACGTCTGCTTCCAGGGGCTGATCCTGCCGCCGAGAGTTAGTGTGTGGACGTCTGTACACACACAGACCTACACCCCCACACACCCACTGCAGCTTTAGGGCCACAGAACAGTCAGGCGCGCACGGCTTTTTTTCCAGGAGATGCCGCTGAAAAAGCACAAGTCGCCATCGGAACTGCGAGAGTCAGCGCCAAATTTTGTCCTTTCATTTTAGGGTCTGGAAAAAGTGGGGCACAAAATGGGTGCAAGTTGGCCCCAAACTTTCTGCTACGCGGTAGGTTGAGGGGGCGCTGGACAACTGTCCCAGAGGAGACGCTGGCTTCCCCCTTCTTTTACTCTTCGGGCTAATATCCCTCTTTCCCCGCCTTTCCAGGGCGAAGGGCGAAGAGGAGCAAGGGCACTGTGGGCGCAAGGTTGGGGAGGAGCGAGAGCCCAGAGCTCCACCGCGGCGACTCAGCTCCGGAGGTCCGTGACCTGCGAGGCTGCCCACCTCCTCATTTAGCGCCCGGGTCCGAGGGGCAGGAGTGGGCAGGCGGGCGGCGGGCCGTCCAGGGCACAGCAGTGGCGGCGGAAGGAGCTCGCTGGGCAGCGGCCGCACGAAACCGGACTCTGGGCGGCGGAGGCGGCGCCTTGGAGCCTGCAGCAGCTTTCCACGCGATCCTGTGCCCCGCAGACAGACAGACAGACTGACCGCGGGGATTGCGCCCCCCCACCCTCCCCCCGGCCCTCCTAGCCAAATGCCTCACTTTCTCCCTCCCTCTCTCCGGACTCTTCTTTCCCCTGGTGTTCTCACGGAAAAAAAAAAATTAAAGTTGCACAACCAAAGGCGGCTGCGAAGAGAGGGAAGGGGGGAAGAAAGAAAAAAAAAAGAAAAAAAAAAAAAAACCCTCAACTTTGCCTATGCGCATGCGTGGTGAAGCCGGCCTATGACAAACTCTGCAGGATTTTAAAGCCGTACTACGGGCTGGGGTGCCGGGAGGCGGGGTACGACTCCTTTCTTGGGCCCCCTTCTTTAGGCTCCCCATCCCCCAGGCATCTGCTGAAAGAGAGAGGTCCACTCCGCAGCCGCTGCTTGCCCTCCGCCTGGATGGCTGCTCTTCTTCCAAAGCTGCCCATCCGCGGGAGGTTGAACCCCAACTTTTCAGACTGGACCCCTTAACTCGCCTATCGCAGACCACTCCCCCTGAGGCTGCGCAGGGACAACTGCCCTGACAAGGAACCTTCTCCTCGCTCTTTCCCCTGGGAGAAGGTTACCTAAGCCCCAGCCTGAAGGATAAGGTGGGTGTGAAAGCCCCAAGTTTATATGAGTTTGGTAAGGCACGATTGTTTGTCTCTCTGTGACCCAGTACAGCCAGGCGGGACGCGTTGTCCCGCCGCGTGGATCTGGGTGGCTCTCTCAGATAGATTGTGAAGTTCAACCAAATCGAGTTCTGGACTCTGGAACTTCTAGACACTTCTAGATAGCCACGGTTATTTGGACTCTAGTTCAGGGGCAGGGAATATGTGCCCCTTCCAAGCTTGCTAGGAGCACCACCCCTAAACATCACCTCATATTGCAGCGCAATTCTTGTTCTCTAAGGCATTCCCATCCTCCAGTGGTCAAAGGTGAAAGATACACACCCAGACCAAGACAGCGAGAGAGCGAGAGACCTCGAAAGGGGGGAATCAATTTCCATCATCCATTGGCATCCATTTGACCTTAAGGTGCAAAGTCTGTGCCCTGGTACTTGGAGTGGTGGCTGTTTTGGTTTGTTCCTCCTGTACTCTACTCCCACCTCACCCCAGAATGAGCACCCTAGGGCGTGGATAGGTGGAGGCTCCAGCCATGTTGTCTCACTCCTCTCAGCCCCTGCCCAGTTTTTACATGTCCCCGCTGACGGGTTGCCTCCCCAACTCTGTCTCTGCCTGCAGCCCAAACATGGTTTTGTGAGCTTTCCACTAACTGCAGGAGATAGATGCCCCTGCTCAACATGGCCTGGTCTTCTTTCTACAGCTCACCCAGCCCGAAGGAGAGAGAGTCCAATATTCTGACCCTAACACACCGAAGCTGAGACAACTCCCTTCCACCTCATTCTTCTTTCCCCTAACCGTCTCTGGGCTTTGACCACTTAGGGACCTGCACTGCTCTGCACTCTGAGGACCAGATTTCATCCCCAGCACCACAAAAAAATGGGAGAAGGACATGGCAATCCACTCCTGAAGCAATCCTGAAATAATCAGCCATTGAAAGCCCTATGAGAATGAGTCAGACTCAACTTGAGGGCATCTAACAACAACAACAACAACAACAACAACAACAACAACAACAACAGGCATTTTACAGTTTTCCCATACAGCTTTAGCTCTGCCCATAGGAGGCAACAGTATAAAGAAAGAGGAGTCCCTGTGCTTGGAGAGTGGCTCTCAGGCAGTGTCCCTCCTCCTTTCCCTCTCTTCCCAGCCATTCAACCCAGTAGCTGCAAACTGAGATTCCCCTGGCCATTAGAGCCCACTATATGGCATGGTAGGCACCACAGTTCTGCCCTAGGGCAGCAGATCTCAAGGACACAGCTCACATGTGGTAGCACTGAGAAGCAGCAGGGAATGAATGGCTATGAATGGAGCTCCCACAGTGCATAGAAGCCACGTGGTACCCCAGTTCCTAAGTGCAAGAGGCAGTTTGTAAAGATAAGCCTATTCTGTGGAGCAGGACTGTCAACCTGAGAATCCACTCCATTTATCTGATCAGTCCAGAAACATTGGCTGCCTGGCAACCATGAATCTTTTTCTTCTCCTTCTTCTTCTTCTATTTCTCCTCTTCCTCCTCCTCCTCCTCCTCCTCCTTTTTCTTAAGGCAATCACAATTGTCTGAGTTATCCAGGTAATTCCCTATTTTTCTCCAATTGTCTTTGCATGTTATACACAGTCCTAACAGTTCTATTCCTTGTTTTGCCTTTCCTCCAGTGGCAGATGGTGCTGGGTAGTGGTCAAGAGTGTCAACACTGGAGCATGGATTTCCAGTCTCAGCCCTGCTCCTTTCCAGTTGAGAAAACTTGGCTGGGTCATAAGGCCTCTAAGCACCTCAGAATCACATTAAACATATGCAAACAAAAACAAATAGAAACAGCATGATGGACTCCATAGGAGCACACTGAGGATAAAATGGGTGATCCTGAAAACTAGGGAGCAGTGAGAACCCTTATGACTGTGTAGATACTGAGCATAGGTCAGGTACTCACCTGGCACCAGATCCCTGCTCTTCTAGAAAAAGCAGCTCTGAAAACAGAGGGTTTTCAAACTCTTTTTGTGGCAAAACTGGACCTCCCATGACATGATGATCTATTGTCCCACTTTATTCCACTTGTGATGAATGTTTGTACTTTTCACTGAAGAGATATGAAAATGTGATTACTGATACTTCTCCGGATGTCACTGGTGCTATTTGCAAACCAAAAGTCATCTACCTATCTATCTGTATATCTATCATCTATCTATCTCCTTTACTTTATTTTACAAAAAGATGTCAACATTTCCAACAAGGCTTTGTGGCCCCAAGGACTTCAGCTAAAGGGATGTGAATTTTATCTGATGATATTAATAATGGGTGTGCTGAGTTGATGTCTCGCTAGCATTAGCTCCTCATCAGCAGGACCTCATCTGCATTTTCCATGGCTGGGACCTCAGTAACCAGAATAGTGCCTGGCATTTGGGAGGTGTCCAATAAAGACCAAATGTAGGAGTGGATGACTGGATGAAAGAATTAATTCAGAGGATAATGTCGAGGGTAACCAACTGGAAATCCCCCTAGAGCCTTTAGTGAGGGGTATGGGCGAGGGACTGCTGTAGAAAGTCAGACTCAGTTGTCAGAACCAGTCCTTCTGGGGGTATCAATTGGTTTGGCTGGGAAATGAGCAGACAGTTGGAAGGGGAACAATCAATGCCTGTCCATCTGTGAAGGTTCATGAAAGACAGCCCTCCAATATATGGAAGTCCACATCTCCCCTTGCAAACCCTTCCTGTGCTTGGGTGTGTGCTCTCAGATTGAGTCATCCGAAGGCACACTGGCAAGACATCACCACACTCCTCTCATTAAAAATGCTTTGGAGTCTGTGAAACAAATAAATCAATATTTTTTTGGCTGCACTCCCAACAGGGTTATTTCACAAAGCAGAGCTCAAGATAAGGAATTTATGAACGATTGCATCCCTGTGCCGCCTTTCCCAGCAGGAGAAAGCAGGGCCTGGGTTGTCATTCTGGGAAAATCAACCCTCCTTTTATGCCCGGCAAATAATGTTTTATGGCCCTAGGTTTATGGTAGTGTTTTAATGATCTGCTGTAGAAAGCGGTTTTCTCTCCAGTCACCAGAATTTGTCAAGAAGGGCTGGAGGCCATAAAAGGGGGACGGGCCCCAGGGACAAACAGGCTCCATCTTCTGAAATAAACTAATAAAGAGCCCCAAGATGTTTACTCCTTCGCCTCAGAGTCAAGACCAGCAGGACTGTGTGAAAGGGCCCTGCAGATGGAACACTAAACAGGACAAAGAGGCCGGAAAGGGGTCCAGGGCTTCCTTGGTACCACATGGCCACAGTCAAAGTAATCCCATCACATTCTGTTGCCACTGCCACTGGTCTGTGGGGGACAAAGGCTCCCTTGAGGTTAGAGGGCATTTTTAGGCCCTGGGTGGATGCAAAGAGGCCCCTTTGGAATCTCAAGGGCTCCTTGTGCTGGGTCTGATCTAACTTAGAAGCTCCCTTTATTTTTAGACTCAGTGGGGCTTTTTGAGGGGCCTGAATGGATACCTTGTTCAGGTACCAATTGTTGTTTGTTGTTGCTTATTTTGTTTTAAGGGACTTCAGGGCGAGACAGAGTCTGAATCTTGGCTCTGGCTCTCGCGGGCTGAGTGACCGTGTGGCAGTCACTCACCACTTAGAGCCTCAATTTCTTCACCTGGAAAGTGGGGATAAGAAACAAACAGATTAAGATTGTTTCAAGAGTCAACAATGGTCAATCCCCTGCCCATGGTGACAGCTCATGAATGGCAGCTGTCGTAATGATTTCAGCGCTGGAAATATTGGTTGCTAGGTGAAGACATTTATTCAGCTTTTACTATGTGCTAGATGCCAGCCCTATCTAACCTCCTTACAGTTATTGCCTTGTTTCATCTTCACTCCTTCATAAGGCAGATCTTATTGTTATTTGCCATGTAAAGAGAAAAGAGGAGGTTCAAAGAAGTCTCAATTTCTTTAAGTCTAAGCTGTTTTAGTTAGGAGATGGAATCATGGCAGCTTCTGATTCACTCCACTAAGCAGTGAACACCCAGACCCCAGAATTGGGCATGCCTGGAACACCTGATTCAAGTCCAGTTCAATGGAGCTGTCAACGCTTTGTTCTTATTTTATTAATTGGCTGAATTTGAAGCCATGATTCCCTTGCTCTTGTCCCACGCCCCCAACAGCCTTAGCCATGACACCATCTGGATTCAGCAATTCACTGTGAATTCATAACTTGCATTGGGAATGCCTATGAAATTTGCTGCTCTCTGAGAAGATCATGGACTGGGGTTTCTCCTGCTTGATCAACAGATGAGAACATGGGGGCTTCCTCTCCCCAAGCCCTTGCTGCTCAGGCCTTGTCACTCCCTTGCTTAAAATCCTTCAGGGACTCCCTGAGCTTATCTGATCAGGTCTAGGCAAGTTTCCCTGGCCAGCAATGCTTTGCATCAGCTCTCCCCTGGGCCCAGACGCTGCTCCTTCCCACGGACACCCTTACTCCCTTAGGGTCACCTCTTCCATGGACACATCAGTCTGAAGCAGTCCCTGCCTCTGTCCCTCTCACTGTGGATGACTTTCTTCTCTCCTTCTGATGCAAAATGACCTTATTTAATTTGCATGCATGTTCATTTGTCTGTTTTCCCCCCTGGAAGGTAGGCTTCAGGAGGCTGGGGCTCTCATCTGTCTTCTTCCAAGATGTGACCCACAGTGAATGGCACAGAGAAAATGCTCTGAGACAGTGAATGAAAGGATGGTATCACCATGGCCACACCACTGCTAAGTAAGAGTTTGAACCCTGGTAATTGGACTCTGAGTATCAAGGTCCACTATACATTACGGGTAAAGACGGAACTACTTAGAAGGTGCCTCCCTTGCTCCTCAAATGTGCCCTCACTTTTTCCCTTGGGCTCTCCCACACAGGGCTTGCCTTAAGTGGAGAGGGTTTGATAAGAGAAATAGTTTTCCTCTGAAGAAAAGCAGTATTCCCTTTGCTCTGCCCTTTCATCATGTCATTTCCTGTGAGAGGCTGTGTTCTCTGAGCTGGCATTTTCTTATGAAAGGCAGGTGGAACGGACAGTCCTGTGAGGCAGCTCAATACCGTCCACTACATACCCTGTGTGGGCTGCTAGCCATCCACAGGCTGGGTTCAGAACATAGTCTGACCATTTCCAGGGAACATAGTCCTTTTTTCCACTAAGATAAAGTTCACTTTCTTAGGACAAAAGGCTGGGATATTTATTTTATTACTACACTTTTTGCCACTTTCAACATTGTGTATCTAAATCTGTGCATTTGGGCTTTGGAAGTCTGATTTTGCTATTTTCAATAATTACTTTTGTTCCCAAACAACTCATTACACACCCACACTCCTACATACATAATAGTGGGTAAACTGTTGTAGCTAAGTTCCATTCTTTGGAAGGGAAACCTACAGAAGTGGAGAGGGGTTTTTTGTTTTTGTATTTGTTTTTGTTTTTTCCCCTCACATTTTTCAGATTCAAGCATCCTGCAAAACTGGCTGGAAGAAGAAGAGCTCATTATAATCAGTTGGCTAATGTTCAGACTTGGTTCTAACTAGATTCTAATACAGATCAAATCTGTCCCTTCCAAATAAGAAGCAATGAGCAGTCCTTTCATGACCACTTGGAAAGCTGACCTAGGGACATATTTGGACAAGTGTTAAAATAGGTTTGACCCAAAGAAGGAAAGCACAGCCCAGAATCTCCTGACTGCTCAAGAATGTGAGCATTTTCCTTGTCAATTTCATCATATAACATAATTTTTTAAATTTATAAATATGTTATTTCTAATTGACAATATTATACATTTATGATATACAACATAATATTTTGATATATATATTCATTATGAAAAGGCCCAATCAAGCCAGTTAACAACTCCATTACCTCACATACATACTTTTTGTGTGATGAGAACTTTTTTGTTTTTTTCTTTTTCTTGGGTGCTGGGGATCAAACTCAGGGCTTTGCACATGTAGGCAACTGCTCTATCACTATGCTATGTATCTAAGAACTTTTAAAATCTGTTCTCGAAATTTTCAAGTGTAAGCTGACTTATTATTAGCTGTGATCACCATATTGTACAATGGATCTCTTGAACTTATTCCTCTTGTATAACTGAAAGTTTGTATCCACAAATCAATATCTCCACAGACCTCTCTCCCCTCAACTCTGGTGTTTTACTCGGCTTTTCATTGCTGACAAAATTTCTGAGAAAATCAACTTGAAAGAGGAAAAGTTTATTTTGACTCACAGTTTCAGAGGGTCTCAGTCCATGGGAAGCTGGCTCCATTGCTTTGGGCCTGAGCCAAGCAGAACAGCACAGCGAGGAGGGTGTAATGGCACAGAGTTGCTCATCCCATGGTAAGCTGGGGAGGAGTGTAGAAATGAAGGTGCCAGAACAAGATATATTACCCAAGGGCAAGCCCCCATGACCCACTCCCTCCAGCTAAGCCCCATCTCCTCCGGTTTCCACAACCTCCCATAATCTACCCAGCCATGAATCCATCAAGAGATTAATCCATTGATAAGGATAGAGCCCACATGATCCAACCATCTCTGAACACTACTGCATTGGGGACCAAGACCTCAACACATGAGCCTTTGGGGGACATTCCAGGCTCAAACTATAATACCTAGTAACCACTGTTGAATACTTTGCTTCTATAAATTCATCTTTTCCTACATCTCACATAGAAGTGAGATCACCCAGTATATATCTTCCTATGGCTGGCTTATTTCACTTAACCTTATGTACTCTAGGTCCATTTCTATTGCTACAAATGACAAGATTCCTTCTTTTTTTATGTGTACATATACCATATTTTCCTTACCAAATTCATCCATTGATGAACACCTAGTTTGAGTCTGTATCTTGGCTATTTTTGCTGCAACTAACATGGGAGTTCAGGTATATCTTTGGTATACTGATTTTATTTCCTCTGGATATATACCTAGAAATGCAATTATAGAATCATATGGTAGTTTTATTTTTAGTGTTTCTGAGGAACCTCCACATTGTCTTCCATATTGGCCATACCAATTCATTCCCACCAACAGATACGACATTTAACTTTTTAATTATTTTTTTATTTATAACCTTATTTTGTGGTACTGGCTAGGCAAGTGTTCCATCACTGAGCAACACTCCCAGACTCTTTATATTTTCATATTTTAAATTGGGAGACGGGGTCTTGCTGAGTTGCACAGGCTGCCTCTGGCCTTGAAGCTGAGATCCTCCTGCCTCTTCAGTTGCTGGGATTACCAGTATGCACCACAGCATCGGCTGACACTTAATTTTTGATACCAAACCAATGAAGGAGAAAAAATTTAAGCAAGAGCCAAAAATAGCAACATTTCTAAATGAAAAGGACTAAGCTTAGCCATTCAGTCAGTTATCTGGTGCTCCTGACATCAAGTTTTAAGCAAAATGACCAGGAAATTGACTGCATTTTTAAACTTTTCCAGGATGTTCTGATTTATCATAGCAATTTCACATCTTATTGAATTTTAACTTGAGTTATTTTAGCATAATTCTTCTTCTATGCAAATATTCCCAACATCCTCATAAGGGACCACGAGTAATTTTAAATAGCAGAATTAAATCCCAAGTCCTTTTAATTTGTATACTTTGCCATTATAATTATCAATACAGAATAAAGTGACTCTGCTATGATTTCCCAAATAAATCTCAATAAACAATTGAATTTGGGATAAAAGCTTCTTTTCTTGATTCAGTTTAATCCTCAATGCAGTGATCTATAAGAGCCCATTAAGGTCAAGTGACAATTCATTGACTTTGAGAAAATATAAGACACATTCTGAGGGCAAAAGATCCCAATGTTGCTGAATGTATTTAATGTAAGTGGTTTTTACTTAAGCAAAGATTTCTGCTTAACCCAGAAGAACAGCAGTCACTCTTTAGAAATACCACAGAATTCAAGAAAGTGAAATGAATAATGGTAAAGGATTAAATTTACCTATTCCAGTGGATACATATATCTACTGAGTATATACAGGAACATGATGACTCCTCTTGCATGTCATCTGTAGAGAGCCCTCCTCTGTTCAGCCCAGGGTATGATCCTCCCCCATGGCCCTCACTCCTCAGTCATGCAGATATGTCATAACAGAGATCAGTTGGTACTTAAGCACCATCCCTTCCTTGTCCTGCATGCTCAGTTCAGGGTGGTTTGAAAATATCTCTTGGCTGTTTGAAAATGGGATTCAATTCACAGGATATCAACATCTATTTCAAAATTCACCAAAAGAACATAAAAGCAAGCTATAAATTTAGAGAGTCAGTTTGTTGGGAATGCATTATAGCTACAAAAAATAAATCAAAGAACAGTTTGAAAACATATGGAAAGTAATGGCCATAGACACGATTGGTATGCCATTTATTCATTCATTAATTCATTTGATGTTTGCCCATTCAACAAATATTTATAGAACACCTACTGTGGATTTTCACCCATGCTTTAACAAACATTTATGGCATACTATTCATTCATTCATTCACTTATTGGATTAGTACTGTATATGCCAGATCATGTTGGTTTGCCCATTTTAGTCAACAAATAATTATTGAGTATTTACTAAGTAGCAGACCTGAACAGACTCTAGAAGAAAGTCTCAGATGTATGGATCAGATGAAATTCTCCAAACTGTCTGTAAACATGTCCTGGATGTTAAGTGCTGCTTGGGTAAAGTCATTGGGCTGAGGTCTTAGCTAAGTAGTTCTGGAATAGGGCTAAAAGGGCTTATAGCCCAAGTTCAGCATTAAGGATCCCCCTTGTACTGGCTGGCTAACCATAGAAATTTATCCAAAGAGAGTCCAGCAAGAGAGTGGGTCTGTCACCATCAGAAGACAAACACTCTATGGTGACTATCTTATCGCTAATCATTCAATAGGAGGCTCAGAAAAAAGAGGCATTTTGGACACTTTGAGAGAGGGAGAAGTTGTAACTAAAACAATCTCTTTGTTACCATCCTGACCACTTCATCGAAAATAGAATTTCCCCATTTCTCTCCCAAAGCACTCCCTCCCATCTATGCTGAGCATTTCACATACATAGTGCCCTTGAACCCAAGCCAAATGTTAGTAAGGGGCACCGCCGCGCACACAGATACTAAACACAATTCATTCAGGACCCTCAGGTGAGGGGTGCAGACTCCTGTGGCCCTTGGGACCCCGGCGGAGACGGGAGAAAGGAAAAGCCTCAGGCGCTTTTGCCTTCCAGGGGCAAACACCTGTGTTGGTCGTCTCGGTGGTCAGGAGGAGACAGCTGTTGCTTCGTCGGTGATCAGACTGAGAGCAGGTTCTTTTCCTTGTTGATGATTGCGATAGGAGAGCGTTTTTTCCTCATCAAAGGTCCGGGGGAGAGCAGTGGGAGAGTCGTTTCCTCATCCGTGGTCTGGGCAGGAACCGGCAGGAAGGCGCAGAAAGGGTGCCAAAAAAGGGCCTAAAAAGCTGTGCCAAAATGTTACAAATGAGGAACATAAGCTAGAAGAAGTGAATGAAGCAACTTGCCCAACATAAAGCTAGCAGAATTTAAGAGACCTGTAATTCAAGAGCCCTGATTCCTAAGGACCAGAGCAGAAAAGCAGGAGAGGAGGAAGAGAAAGCGAGGGAGAACACCAAAGGAGAGAGAAGGAAGGCAAGAAGCAAGAGGGTGGAAAAAATGGAAGAAAGGGACCAGGGAGAAAGCAAGGTGCCAAGACTATTCTCCCAGAATAACAGTGGGGAAGGATTACATGGGTTCCTTCCTCTTTGTCTCCAGATTAAAAGCCTATAGGGAACCACATACCCAGTTTCAAATCAGACTTCTACTCATTTGCATATGGCATATATGCAATAAAGTGTTCAGAAGGCCAAAATTAAATGGCTTCTTTTTGTTTGGCATGTTTTGTGAGCACAGCTGTGCATTCTGATAATGGTACAATCCTCATTTTGCTTCCAGTTGTCGTCCTTTCATGACATCTGTCACTGTTCATGAAGCAGAGTTTTCATCTGGGCCATAAATCCATATCTGTAGCTTTGAACACTGTCACCCCAAACAGTGGCTGGATTGGCAAGTGGTTAATCTCCTCCCCTGCCCTTTCCTTCCCTCCCCTCTCCCCTCCCCTTTTCTCTCTTCTCTCTCTCTCTTCCCCCCTCCCTCCCCCCTCTTTTATTTGGCAAACTTCCCCCATCACCTACTATGTGCCAGGAATGATGTGATATGCTGGGGATGCAGAGGTGAATGAACCATGGCTCCTGTTCTCAAGGGCTCCCAATAAAGCAGGGATGGAGTTTCTAGGTAAGGGACTGAGGAATGCCACATGACAAAAGCAGCTTTGAAAATGAGGGCAGTGTAGAAATAAGCAGAGCCCAGAAATGTAGAGAAAAAATGAGACATTGTCCTCAAACAATGTTGGTGTCCAAGTGTACCTGAGGCCGTTAATTCTCCTCAACTTTCCATCTTTCATGAAATTGGTTGGAGTTGGGCTTTATTACCTGCAGTTGAAAGTGTTCGGACAATACAACATTTGCTTATTTTAAGGAAATTACTATTTAAGTTCTGCAGCG